>UXGD01002009.1:0-29226 GCA_900474315.1 Torymus auratus
CCAATTTTGTCAGGCACTCCACGTGACATATTCTTTCATTTTATGCACAAATATTGTGTTAAAAAAAAGTCGAATATATCAACGTCAAAATCCCTGTCCTTAAAAGGCTAACTAAATTGAATTTAAATATAGGATGCATATTTCATTATTAAATAAGGTGATTTCAATGTACTAATTAAACTATTTATGGTAAAAACAAACTACAATAATTTTATGACGGAGATCATATAGATATAGTGCACTTTAAACGGTAACCGGCAATCTCCATTCAAGTCTTCATTATACCTGCCTAGTAAATTGCTATTGTCTCGAGTTTGCGCGTCAGGTCGAAGCTTTAGAAAATAATTTTATGATAGCTATAAATCTTCCAAGCTCAACGTAACTTTTTTTTTCTTCAAAAATATAAAAAACTCACTATAAGTTGTTATTTATAATAATGAATATCTATAAAAACATCAAACAAAAACATCGCGATAATTTTATTTTAGAAACATAAGCACGTTTAAACAAAATACAATTAACCGGCTGTACGCACCTATCGTTTAGAAAGCAACGTGGTGTGCCACAAGCGCACATCCGATTACCGATGCACTGCACGATTCATCATCGTCATAAGCCAGGACCGCGGTGCAATGCGCTCCGAAACGGAAAGTATGTATTACTTATACTTTTACATCTTACGGAGCGAGCGAAGAAGGAAGAACCATAGTTCTCCGGCCTACGCACACACGACGAGGTTCACCGCTCGTATGCGCGGCGCGCATGCATGCGCAGGTGAGCGCGAGAGTGGCGGGGCGTTGTTATCCGTGTGGTGGCTCCGCCCTGCGAGCTCGCAGTCTCTCTCACCTTCGTCGAGGCAGCAGCAAGTAGGTACCTACTTAGCTATAGGTGTAGCTTAGCAGCGGCGGTAGCGGAGCAGCAGGCCAGACTCCAGACGTGTTCGCGTGCAGGACGAGCAGCCGCTGCGTCTCGACGAAGACGACGGAGCCATACCTCCACGACCACCTGCGTGTTGCCGCAAGTTGACATGCAACAGCCGATCCGCCAGATCATCATCGAACGCACAGGTAAGCTCGTTTCCTCGGGAGTCGTCACTTGCGCACACGCACCTGGTATAGAGCCATGCCATGCGTTCGCGCACGTATATGTTTTAAAGACGATATAGGTGTGTACGAGTGTACACACACGGGACACGGCTCTCCTATCTACGTTTTCGATAAGGAAAAGACGACTAGGATGGAATTATTAATGGTTCCGCAACATCGTTATTTATTTTGATTCGCGGGAGCTCGTGACGATGACGAGCCGCCCGCGCGCATATAGTAGTGTAATAATCAGTAGGTATAATCATACGATAACGATCATCGATCGGCCGTTTGTTTTCGTTCGATTCATGCGCGCTTCTGGCAATGGGTGTGAAGAAAAAAGGAAGCTTTACGTGCGGCGCGCGAGCCTGTGAATAGGTGCTCGCGCCCACCTGCGCGCGCCTGAGGTTGATGATCGGGCGGGGATTAGGAGGAGAGACAGAGAGAGAGAAGAGAGGAGAAAAAGTTCCGTCTACATAGCCCCGGCGGCCGACTTAGGCATTTCGTGCAGTATGTGTGTATAATATACACACGGCGGCGGCGGCGCGCCTACGTGTAAAAGTCTGAATATCGGCTCTCTGACTCTCTCCTGGCTCTGTGTACACATTACGAGCGCGCGAGGGTGTAAGTATATATATACCTATATATATACGTACGAGTATGTAGGTACAAGTGTACAACATAATACACATCGCGCGTTCGGCGCGTCACTCGCCGCACGCGATTCGCGATGCCCGCGTATTATTGCCCGAGATTCAATCAGCGGGTATATGCAAGTGCGTGGTTATTGACTCTTGCAGCGCGCTGTGTCGCGATTCTCTGTCTCTTGCTTCTTCTCCCTTAGACGTACGTGTCGCGCGCACTCGTGTACTCCAGTTAGATGCTTTTTTCTCTCTCTCTCTCTCTCTCTCTTTCTCTCTCTCTCTCTCTCTCCCTCCCTCTCTCTGACTTCTATTAGCTCCGCTTTGCCCTGCTACTCTGTTCGACTGTTCAGTTAATCATGACAACTGCTTCGAAGCTCTAGTATGCAGAACACTCTTCAAGAGCCATCTCCTTCCTATTAAGGATGTGTCTTGTGGAATTGTAATTGATTGATTTTTTAGTACCGGTACAAAGGTTGCTCCTTAATGTTTGCTTATTATATCTAACTTTAGACTGCTTACTTTTATATATATGACTATATAAAAGCTCGATGGGACCTATTTTTTTATTGATCCATTGTTTTATGACTTATAAAGTATAATATTAAAGCAAATATCTTTCAAGAGTCATTTCAAATTCAAATAAGTATTACTAAATAATATAATTATAAAAGTATATATTGTTTATTTCAGAGGTGTAAATCATGAGTTCACCAACACCAGAAGATACTACTGCTAACGATGCAGCTGATAGTCAAGGTGTTAGTCCAGATGGACAGAGGAAAGAATGGGTAAAGTTCGAGGAGGAATCGGCTGCTGCTTCTCATGCTGCTACTCCTGCTGCTTCATCTACTCCAAGAAAAACTGAAAATGAAGAAGCCCCAGCTCAAATCAAACCAGAGTCTGTCACAGTTAATGTTTGCAAGATAAACAAATCTCTGGATCCAGGAGACAGTGAACAGAGAAATGACAATTACAGTGGAGCTGTAATAGCAACAAATTCTGTTCAAATTAACTTTGAACCAACACTGCAGCCATCTGCTGCAGGTGTTTATAATCCAAAAAGTGCCTCCTTGAAAACTATAGATTTAAGAGATGCTTCTAATGGCAGAAATGTTATAAGTACTCCTATTGGTAATATTAGACAAGGTTTTGCTAATGGTGATACCATTGTTACTTTATTGCCTGTTAACACAAAGTGGCCTTGGATTACCCCAGCTAGGTTTCGTCCAGAACTTGTACCTGAAGAACTCATGGCACAAGGATTAACGGTTGGTATTTTCTATTTTAATATTACAATGTTTATAGTGCTTTGAAATTACATTTGATTTAAAATAATTCTATAATTTTTAATTATTTTTTCGTTTTTACAGTTAACAGTTGAAGATTATGTGCAAATAATGGAGCTTCTTGTAAATGATGTTCGATTCAATATGTACAATATTTGTTACAAGAGGATACTTGTAGTATGGATATTTACTGCATTTGTGGTTTTATTAGGATTATTGTTATCGGGGGTTACAGGACTTACATTATTTGGTTTAGGAGTGATGTGGTTGGTTTTAAATGCTGCTGCCATATTTTTATGTATGTTCATTAAAATCAAACTCAATCATAATCTTGAAAGATGTATGGCACAAGTAAACAAACATCTACTGAGACACAAGATTATACTTGGTCTTGATGACAGGGGAAAGATTTCATGTCATAAAGTTAATTTATGCTTCATATATTTTGACACTACTGACTGCATTGTAAGTATTTTTATAATTCATATAATTTCAATTAAACATATGAAAATTTAGTGATTGTGGATATTTAACATTCAACAAGTATTACAAAAATATAAGTTTAAATTTTATCACACTATTCTTAGAATTTTATGTGATTTTATGATACACGTAATTTTTCCTAAACTATAATATATTCCTATCATTGTTTGAGTCAATGATAACTAATTTTAACTTTCATAAAAAATTTCATTTCGAATTTTAACATTTACAATTTTTTGTATGTTTAAAAATTAAAAAACTTTCGACATATAAGTAAACAAAACAAAATTATTTTGCTATAAATTTAGCCAAGTATTTTTTTTTTTTTTTTCCTTTTAGTAAACCATTTATCGATTTGAAAATCTAATGTCAAATTATAAATGTAAATCAAGAACTTGTTATTTAAATATTGTACATTATCATGAAATAAATTTTCTATTTTTGCTTCTAAAATTTTATTTCACAATCGTGTAATTTTTGTAGAAAAAATTACAAGAGGTAATTGAGCGAGAAGAACGGGATGGTAGAATAATCAGTAACGACGAGAGCTCGAGATCGCGACGTCAGCATGAACTGCAACAGCGCATGGACATCGACGACAGTGACATCGTGATTCAAGGCACAACTACTACACGAATATCGCGTAAACAGGTTTGTGAATTATATAAAGCTTCATTACATTATTTTAATCGCTTTTGTTCCGTACTAATCATGAGCGCCAGACTATATCATTGCTTCATTTGTGTTCAGTAAATAAATATCGATTAAAAGGTGATTCACAATAATTCTCATTATTGTACGATTTATTTTAATTTTCCAAAACTTTAATTTATAAAAAACGGCAAATTATTTGAAATTTTGAAGATTCCTGCATGCCAAGGGAATGTATGCAATTACAGTGAATCCAAGGGACGATAATCTTATCGCTTAAGTAAACACGGTTGAAATGCTATTTGTGTAATCACCTTAGCTTGATAAAAGATAATTCTATATTATTTGAATGTTATATTATTTTAATATTTATACTATTTTTTACAATACGTTTTTTTGTTTTAATTTACATTTTGAAACAGGCTTTTTTTAGTGTTTTCATAAGTAATGTTTAAAATTTGTTAATCAATACGTGTTTTATTTACTGAGGCATTCATCTTCATATAGGAAAGGTCGCACGAGTTATTGTAAAAATAAGATTTTATTGCTAAAATTATTGCATGTAAATGTTGTTACGATAGTTTTATATAATAAAAAATATTTTAAGTTTAATTCGATTATTTCTTAAAAATTACATATTTTTTTATTGTATAAAAACAGAAATTTTATACAATAGAACTTATTTTTTCGAAAGTTTCTCAAAATAAAATAAAAACGTGCGTCCAATCCTGTTACCAAGTCGTTGTATAATACGATGTTCTTATACGTGTTTAACTTGTGCTGGAAAATTAGAGCAAAAGCGAACAAGTATTCTGCCGCTACATACAACGCTGGGCGAAGGACTACTTGCGCCGACGTCTGGACTGGACAGTCGACGAGGAAGGTGGCAATCCTTCTTCGCCCCGGCACTTGTCATCTGCCTTGTGCCCCTGCCAGTATATCGAGGAATGGTTGCGTAATAAAACTCATGTCCAAGGACGAGACTTCTGTCCTCGATGGAGTAGTTTCCTCAGAGACAGGGGCCTCTGAGTAGGCGTCATTCCAAATTACAAAATTTTCACGAACGGCCTCGTACAATAAGAATGAACGATGAAGGTGGACGCTTGTTGAAATGCAGAAAAAGAAATATGAATTATGGATAATGATTGTTTGTGTTTCAGACTTTATGACTTGATTTATCTCAATTTGCATAAACATTACCGTTGAGGGGACATTAGTAGGAAGCGCAAGATTCTCACGTGAGGAATTTAATCTTTGAATTATGCAACCGAAAATCAAAAGCTATGGCTTTTTAAAGATAATCGAGATAAAAAATTGTAATCAAAGGGTTTTGATGATAAACTTTAATTTAATGTCGTAGATAGATATATTTTTATAAGTGTCCACTTTCATTGGATGGTTGCTTTAAAAATGGAGAAAATATGATTGACTTAATAATAGGGAAGGCGCGAGATGAAACCAGAAATTGGCATGCTTTTTTATATTCGCAAATATAAATATGTACTTATGTACATAATTTTTTCCTGATAGTATGCTAGAGTTCAATTACACCAGTTCTAATAGTAATTTGATATATACTATTGCTCCGTAAAATGATACACACTCGCCCGATTCGTATTGTAATTCTCACTGTTCATATTCCTTTTTTCAATAGGTTTCTTTGTACAGTAAGTATAGCATGTGAGTAACCTTGTGAAGAATTTATACGACGGTGTTATCTGTTGTAGCTATCTAAGAAGAGTCGTAAATTCAGGTATTTCTTGAAGGTACTTAGGTATACGATGTCGCTTTCTTTACGGGTATAGAATACGTGCTTACCAAAATACTAATTTGGAAATTTTTTTCGGTCAAATTTTGGGTATCGCGTAGGTTTATACGTCAAAATCATATCAAATAGATTTAAACATTCTTAATATTTCAATATAGGTAATCATCATAAAAAATGGTATTTTCGAATTTTGAGTATAATTAATTTGAAAAGTACTTATACAATCTTACTGCATAAAATTCATTCTTAGTCGTGAATTTTTATAACGCAATCCAATATAATCCGGTATTTTTCACAAAACACTTGCACAAATATTTAACTTTCAATGAGCGATAATTTAGACGAAAGGCGAGGGACTTTTTTTAGAGTGAAATACTTTTTTAATCAAAATTAATATTTAAAACGTAAATATTTTTAACAGATCATTGACGATACTTATTAAATTTTTTTTTATATATTAATATTATTATTGTTATTTTGTTATCATAAAACAGCGCAATGTATTTATGTAACTACTATACATAAACCAGTACTTATACATTGTTAAAAAAAACAGAAGATTATATTCTTGTAATTTAAATTTTACATTTATTAAGATAAAATTATATATATTTTTAAATATATAAAATCCAATATATATATATAATGTTTTTAATGAAATTTTCACGTAAAATAATAAAAAGCAGAAACGCAAATGCGAAAATGCAAAATGAATGTACTTACTAAATAATTACTTTTTAAGGTAATTGATTATTATTTTTGCGAAGCATATTATTTAAGAATATTCGTAAATGTGTTTTGAACTTTTAAAGCGAACGACTTTATAAGAGTGAGAAATGTAACATTCCGTCCATTATTGCGTAGTATTTCTTTTAATCAAAATAAAACTTGTGAAAAACTTACAACTAGTTTGTTACTAATTATATTTATGCGATATAATCTTTTATGAGACGAAACATTTAAATCTATTGTTAAAATAAAATTATAAATTTAAATAAATGACGTTGAAGTTAAGCGATTCAAAAAAATTTAACGGTATATCGAACTGTATTAATTATCGGAAGACTTTCTCTTATGACAAACTCAGAGAGGAAAGTCTACTAATTTTTGTAGATTTCGAATCTATTATTAGATTAGAAAATCAATGATAATAAAGAGTTTATTTCTCTACAACAATGCAACAATACTTTATTATTTAACTAGTTCCTCTGCCCATGATCGCCTTGTATAGTAGCGCATTTCACGATATCGGAATCAAAGGCTATTTTTAGGAAAAAAACGGTATTTTTATGCTCCGGTTCAAGAGGTAATGCAAATTGCGAAATGACGTCATATCCATACATGCGGGTATAATAACAAAATGAATGCTCCATTAGAAAATTCTGAATTTTGAAGATTACATTGAAAATAAAATTTTTTCAAATGAATTTAATTTTATAGTTATTCAATAATATTTTCTAATGAAATTTTTATACGTCAATTAAAAATGATCTCGGAGCCTTTGATTTATAAAATAAAATCTTTATTTCGTGTATTCAATAATCTTTCGTTAAATGCTCTATTATGCATGCGGTGCACCAACATCTTTCATAAATCCTTCATCAAACATTGCACCAGCTAACAGATCTATCACGTATTTCCTGTTTTTGCACCAACTCAAATATGCTTTATTTCATTGAACGGAAGAGTTTCAGACCTCTCAAACGGCGATTTTCCACTCTATTTAATCCGAATAAAGCTTTTTCGAAGTCTGAAACTCTGTCCTACCTTAAATTGTAAAATAATGAGTCACTGTAAAAATCAAAGAGAGCAAATAAATCCCGGACAATATGAGCAGCGAGTTTTGTAAAGGAGCCTGTGATGTGTGTGTTGGCAGGAGCGAGCTGAGCTGCTGCTGCTGAGGTACGCGGCGCGCTGGTCGCATCATTACGTCCGGCGTAGGCTCGACCTGGCCGTCGACTCGCAGGAGCGCAACAGAGTCGGTGCGGTCAACTTGTCGGTGCAACCTCCCCGTCATTGTATTTCTGCTCGCTGCCCTTGCCAATTCATTGAAGAACACCTTAAGTACAAGCCCAGAGGCAAGTCAACTTTGTGTAGCTTTTTCAAAATGCCAAATTTTGGTTTCCAGTAGAGGGTAATTAAAGAGAAGGTCGTTAGATATATACTATTATAATGATCATACACAAACGCGAGCAAGTGTCAAGATGAGAAATACTATGGCTATATACTTAATATAGACGTAAATGCTTTTCGTTCCTATGTATATGTTTGTAATCGTAGGGTACTTATACACAGTTGTACCTACGCAAGAGTACTTTGTTTTCATTTCGAGCTCGGCATTGGTTTGAATTTATTTATATTGAGAAAGAAATAAAAGTATCTCAGTAAAATAATTGAAAATTTTTGCTTGAAAAGCTCGGTACATAATATAAGATTTTTTTGAATGAATCAAATCAATTTGAATTCTACTCAAACTCTAATCAAAAATATCAAAAGTAAAATCTTAGTATTGTAATATGAGTAACGTGCCTATTGAATGATATATGAGAAATATTATGTCTGACCATATCACAAATCTCTACTTTCAGATAATAAATTTTTGATACTATGTTTGTATTTTAAGCACTGAAGTACATTTAAGGATTAAAGACATACTTCCAACATATAGAAAGCTAGAAGTACGAAAATTTCGTCAGATTCAAAATAATGTTGTGTACGTAGATCTGAATAATGTTTAATTACATTGCAATTTTTAGTTTTTATAAGATTCTAAAAATTATTTTCTATTTTTGTAATAATTTTTGAGTTACGAAAGTTATGTAATTGTTTAAATTGCAAGATTGCAAAAAATAGCACCTACATCATCATGTGAATCGATGCTCAATTCTACTACAAATTTACTTAATTATACAATTACATTAACGCTAATGTGTATTATACTTTTTCGTAACATGAAAAATTCATTTTACGCCATAACGATGGTAAACATTTTGTAATTTTCTACAAAACCGAATTTATCTTGTATTCCTTCCATTGATATAGTAGGTATAATTAATTACAGCAACATACCTATGAGGCAGAGGTGTGTAAAACCGCGAATCAACGGACGCGATTCAATTGAATTACAAAAATTAAAAAAACATTTGGGCCCGTTCGCTTACGTTGGCGTACGTTCACGTAAGTTCGCATATGTTTCCTTATAGAATACTGTATAATATGTCCGACTCGTAATCAAAACGTACACCATCGTACGTAACGTGCGCAAACCTTCCGACAGATCCGGTGTTTTACGTGTCTACAATAAATCTGTACCGTGTATTGCTTCTAATCGGGAGTTAAATTACGATTGTAAGTCAGAAAAGTTCATTATAAATTGATGACGAATAAGTATTCAATTTTAAATCGTTTTTCATAAATTTAAGAAAGAAAAACAAAATCTTAAATAATATATTTTTTTTAATACTTGAAGTATAGAGCAAGACGTATGGGGATTCTATAAAAAATGGTTTAATTTGTAATTCACACTTAAATCTTATTGTTTTTTGGATCGCCTAAATTGAGGCGCTTATTTAAAAAAATAAGTACGACTTTGAAGAATGGTTGTCATTTTTCGGTTGATTAAGGTATACACCTCTGCTGATAGAAGTATCTTCTCACACATAGTTGCCTTAAAAGATATAGATTTGCGTATAAAAAAAAATTTTGGAGCTGTTCTGGCGTATTTTACGAACGATCGTACCAGTAGCACATGCCACAAGAAAATATATTTTAAACGGATAAAATAATTCCAGAAATATCTATGCAATTTATTGATACCATCAGGTGGTACACACATTATTTTGTTTATGATATTTTTGAAAATTGTTTATAACGCAAGGACCTCGTAAGGCAAGTGTGTTCAAAGTGTGCCGCCTAGCTTTCCAAGTATTCTAACTCCAAGATCTGATAATTTAATGCTATTAACAAAGTATCTATAAAAGTATTTTATCGTTAGTTAACACTAGAATACTAACGAATCTGAAATTTTGTTTAACTTTTAACTTTACGAATGCGGTTGCGATTCTTATTTCAAAGTACTAATATATACTTCATTTTCGCACAATGCACACTAATATTATATATTTTGAATAAAACATAAATAAGCATTGTAATTTGCATTGTTATTGTTCATGTGACAATATTTTCAGCACGAGTAAATTAACATGTTAACACTGATTAGTCTGGCTTTTCTTTTAAAAAGGACTCATATTTACGTGTTGTATTGGCTTTTGAAAAAACGTCATCTGTTGAAATATTAATAGGATGTCTGATTTGAGGGACTGATTATAAATCATTTGAAATAATTAAAAAAAGCACCCTAATGAAAAAAGGTTTTGATATTAATTATTTATTGTAATAGTTATATTTGTATGATACAACTAAATTATGAACTGGACAGTTATCACTCATAAAGGGTGACTTGGTATATTTCATCTGATAAAGCTTTTAATATAAGTACTTACATATTTCAGTAAAAGCTTAATAAAACTTTTGAAAACAATTTTACTTATTTAAAACCAGTGAGGAAAATTGATATTAAACTTGAATAATTTGATTAACATGATAGTTATATAACTAGTTATATTACTTTGTTTTAATGTTGAGATTATACTTTATTGTTAAATTGATTAGAAATAATAAACTTTCAATATATATAATTTTGGTACCAGTTCTTATTTGGTAATTCTTTTATTTTTCTATAAGCTTTTACTAACTACCTTGTTGGCTATGTAATTGTTGCTGCTAATACAAAACCTGTAAATTGCAATTGAATAACTTAAGAGTTATAGAAAAAATGATTAATATGCCCTTAAAATTCTAACGTAAAAAAAAACGAATTAAATTGAGCTCCTTAATAAAAAATGTGATTCCATTGCAATTTTTGTTTTAAGTAAAAATGCTTTTGCTTTAGAACATAATTAATGTATCTGCAAAATCCGTCCTTAGTTGTAGATAATTTTTTTAAATTTATAAGAAAATTATGTATTGGAAAATCATTTGTGTACTTATACATACTGTATACTGAACAGGTTCAGTGCTATCTACAAAAAAGACAGATTTATCTAAAAGCCAATTTCAGTAGTTTGAAAAATAAAATAAAAATACTTAGTACTTTTCGATATTAGTGCAATGTGTGAGTTTGAAGCAATCACACTCGTGTCAGAATAATTTTTATCACGAGTATCGAACATTATTTTTTGACACAACGCGCGTAAAGTGCTACTTTAGCGCACGCTTAAAAACCTAAGCATGATGCGTAAAAGTATAGTAGTTTAGGCACGGAGTGTCAAAATAAATATTATTTAGTCATATTTAATATATTATATAGTACTAATTCAACATGAATAATGTCCAGGAGAATTACTTCATACTTAGCGTACGCGAAAAAAAGAAAGTAACGTACGCGAAACCTTCAGGGTGCGATCCCATGACGTTCCAAAAAATTAGATGGAACCATTTAAATCCATGAGTGCGAGAGAGAGGTCATATTGAATGTCTCTGTCGTACTTACCGCTTTTACGCGCGGATTTAAATGGTTCCGTCTAATTTTTCGTAACTCCATGGGATTGCATGTCCTCACTCTTTGACGCGGTAAATGACATGGTACATATATTTGAATATTTACCCTTTCCAAAATAAATTTTTAACACAGTACTTATTTAAAAAAAAGAAAAAATTTAATTCCTTAAAACATAAATTAAAAACAGATCTATATGATATATAACAAAGATTTGATAAATTTTTACGAAAAATGTATAAAAGTAAAGAATACAAAAATAAACATATGTTTTTTGGATCATAAAAAAACAAGGAAGTTTCACAGGGATATCACTTAAAAAATAATTCATGATACAAACATGTACCATGTTGAATCTCAGGCAAGAAAACCATAGTATATATATTTGTCATTTAGCACTGAACCTGAAAATAAGCACATAATAAACCGAATTGTAGAGTATAAAAAATAATATAATACCGTTTAATTCATAACTATTAAAATCATTTATATTATAAAACAGTTATATCCATAAGCTCATCATCTTATATGAAAAATTCTTTATAAAAATTTATAGCTGTTATTGTTTTTTTTTTTAAGATTATAATTGTAATGTTAAAATTATCTTTGTGATTATATTTACTTATATATTTTTATAAATACATGCATATCTATGTCACCAAATTATGATTGCATTTATTCATTCGATTCAAATTGTTTGAATTGTATATCCCACATACAGCAATATTCCGTTATCCTTTACATCCTTAATTAAGTTCCAGTGAAATTTAAATTTTCATTACACTTCAAAGTAAGATATGTAAGTTTATTTACTTTTATAAAAAAGTAACTTTTAAATTAAAACTAAGTATTGGGTTATCATGAGGTGAAAAGTTATTATCTAATTATTAAATGATTGTATACTTGATGTACAGAGGTTTGGCTCTTAATCATGTCAATTCTAATACTATTCTGAACTACTAAACTAACAATTGATTGCACGCAGCTGGACAAAGATGGTGGCACGACTTATATTTTTCTACAATCTACACACTTTGAATGCATAAACTTATTCAATTTTGAAATACATGTGAGTATTTTAATAAATTTTGATGAATTTATTAAATTGCATGGCATTTTAGAATAAATTGTTGTATGAAAATTTGTTAGCAAACAATTTATTTTAATTTAATTGAAATTAAATTTTATAAATTATAAATTATATTAATTTGTTTTATATTCTATTGTATTACTATCATTACAGGATACCCTCCAGGATTGACATGGTGTGCATACCTTTCTGACCCAGTATTAAGATATGACATGCCAACACACGAGTATCCTCCACGTAGTTGATTTAAGTTTATTAAGAAATTGTATATTTTTAGAAAGAAAAATAAAATGACTTTATAAATATTTGTCCTTAATTTATTATTTATTTACAAATATACAAACTATTTTAAGTAGGTTCAGCTTAGACATCAAATTTTGAATAATCTGTTTTAATTTTAATTCCATTGTAATATTCATAAATAAAAAATTGTTATTATTAATAAGTTTTTTTTTCAGTAATTAAATAGAATTGTTGCAAAAAAATTTTGAATCTCATATTTGGTCATAGTGCTAATCTGTTAAGATTATAAAACATGAATATTCTGTTTTTGTATTATACAGGTACATGCAATACATTATATTTTACAGAATACTTATATGTACAAAAATATACAAAGTATATACAATAGAAAAATTGTATATAACAATATACAATTTCTGTAGTCAAATATCAAAACAAAATAAACATGAGGTGGGTTGTTTTGGAATTTACACTCTCAATACTCTGAATTAATGAAATTTGCATCTGACGGACATTTAGCAAGATTCAGAAATAATATTTATAGTCTTAGAATATTGAAATGAAGAGTTTACTGAATTAAAGCTGCTTGAGCTTGTTCTTTAATTTCTTCTGTTAATTCAGTTATATTTTTTACATTACATTCTAAATGTTCTTCGTCCTCCCTAATTGAATCTTTCAATATTTTTAATTTTTTATTTACGTCAAGATACGTTTTGACTTTTTCATAAACATTATTTAGATCCTGTACTTCTACTGAAGCAGAACTATCGTTGTAGGCTGATTCTAAATAGAAAAATAGAAAATTTTATTATTCATTACGTAGATTGTCTTGTAAATAAAATTCACAGAAAAAATGTTATCTTAATTTGTATACTCAAAGCAATAAGTAAATTGAATATTTCCAAAACATATTTTTTTTTCGATTGAAAACATAATCGAAGTAATTAATATTCTGTGAATTTCATTTTAAATTAATACAACTTTCATTCTTTATTAAAGTCTTAACCTTTACCTCGAGCTAAAAGTTTAAATGCCACATCATCTTTATTGGCTGAGTTGTTCAAATCTTCTAAAATTTGTTCGAATTTCGGAGGTTCGGGTCTCGGAGGCAGAACACTCTTTTTATTTCCAAACATCTTAGATATATTTTTATTACTTTAAATAAATAAAATAGCTTATAAACTATTGTTATTATCGGGTATCACGTATCGAGAACACGTCGCAGCCGGGATAGGCCAAAGTATCTTTGTTGTCATATATATACTAACTTAACCTGACTACGAAAACAAGGAGTGGGGGCGCGTTTCCACCCACCAGCTGCGCAAAGCTTATGCGTGTTAGCCTTTTGGTTATGTTTTGTCATTTGACAGAACACGTAAATTAGAGTTCATGATAATCGTGATTCTTATTATACTGATGAAACATTCCTTATAGAAATACAGTTTATATATTTGTGAATTGAAAAATAAATAGTTTTACAACTATGTCGAGAGCTGGAACAAGATTAGATGCTAAGAAAGTTGTAAGTATTATTAATCAACCTTACATAAAAAAATAGAACTCCTCTTTACTGATTATTTCACTACATTAATAATTCTCAAGATTACTTAATCAAAAATAATTTTATTTCAGAATTCAGAACTTTTCACACTTACATATGGAGCTCTAGTAGCTCAATTGTTAAAAGACTTCGAAAATGTAGATGATGTAAATAAGCAATTAGAAAGAATGGGATACAATATGGGTATCCGTTTAATAGAAGATTTCTTGGCTCGTACAGGTTCAGGTAGATGTTATGACTTTAAGGATACTGCTGACAAAATTCAGACTGGATTCAAAATATTTTTGGGGATCACACCAACAATTACTAATTGGAGTGTCACAGGCGATGAATTTTCACTGTGCTTTGAAACAAATCCCCTAACTGAATTTGTTGAACTACCAGACCATTGCTTAAGTTTGAAATACTGTAATATATTACCTGGAGTTTTAAGAGGTGCTTGTGAAATGGTACAAATGGAAATTGCTGCATGGTTCATACAAGATCAATTGAAAAATGATAATGTGACTGAACTAAGAGTGAAATTTATAAAAAGGTTGGAAGATGCCATTCCTGCTGGTGAAGATTAAAAGGAATTTAAATATAATATATCTAAAGTGTAAAAATAAGTTGGTTCGTATTGTAAATGTTATATTAATGATCATGTAGTGTATAAAAAATAACTACAAAACAATTGTATTACACTTATATTTAATTATTATGTATGAAGTTTATTGAAAAAACGTTTCATAAATAGTAAAGTTTTTTTAAAAAATCTGAAGTTTCTTTTTATACTTCTTTTAAATAGGACATGAACTTATGAACTTTTACAAATTTGCATACAATACAACAGGGCAATGGTCACTTCCAAAGACCTTATCCCTGTTTACAACATCACAAACTTGGTTTTTAATTCTTTCTGAAACAATAAAGTAATCCAATCTCCTAAAATATTGAATTATAATAATTATTAAATGAAAAATTATAATTGACAGAAAAATAAATATAATGACATTACCAGCCAATATTTTTGCTTCTTGAATTTTTAAAATATGACCAAAAAGTGTATGCTCCAGTTTTATCTGGATAGAGAAGTCTGAAACTATCAACAAATCCAGTAGATAGAAAGTCAGTCATTCCATCTCTTTCTTCTTTAGTAAACCCAGCATTTTTAGTATTTGTCTTTGGATTTGTTAAGTCTGAAAATAACATTATTATAATAGTGTCACGTAACTTATTATTGAAGTAATTTATTATACAGACCAATTTCTTGATGAGCTACATTCATATCACCGCAAATAATAACAGGTTTTTTTTTATCTAATTCTTGAATATGTTTTTTAAAAGCTTCATTCCATTTTAATCGTTTTGGTAATGTTACCAACTTTTGACCAGCATTAGGTACATCTTATAAAAATAATAATGTTCAGTATAAATTATAATATTTAACTTTAAGGGAAAAACTTTCTAAAAATAGAAATACAACTCACAAACATTAATTAAATAAAAACTTTCATATTCAGCAGTTATTAGCCTTCCTTCATCATCAAATTCTTCATCTTTTAAGCCGTATGAAATATCTACAGGCTCATTTTTAGAGTATAAAGCCATTCCACAATAGCCAGACTTTTTACCTGGAAATAAAAAATATCACTTTACCAAATACTTGAATAAGAAGTTTATTTATAATAATTTGAAATACTTACTATCAAGGAAGTAACGCGTATACCCTTCTAACTTTACTTCATCAGGAATTTTCTTTGTTTCACACTTTGTTTCCTGCAATGCAATGATATCTGCATCTTCTCGCTTCAAATAATCCATACCATTTTTCTAAAAATAGTTTAAAATAAGCTTCATATTTTATTTGGCACAAATATAAAATTAATTGTTTGAGTTTTATACCTTTAGTACTGCTCTAATTCCTGATACATTCCATGTGCAAATCTTGATATTGTGGTTTTCTCCATCAGCATTTAATTTTTCACACTCAAAATTTATTTTGTCAAGATTAGATTCTGTTTGATTCAATGGTTTTTTCGGTTCATCAGATTTTGCTTTTTTTGGAGCAGGCTCATCTGTTCCATTTTCATCATCACTGTGATCTTCAGCTCGTTTAGTTTTTCTTGATTTTTTTTCTGTTTTCTTTTTAGAAGTAGTCTCTTCTACTTCGTTCTCACTATCACTTTCATTCTCACTTTCAGCTTTCTTAGGCTTCCTTGACCTTTTTGCTGTTGGTTTCTTTGAGAGAGATTCTTCTATCCCATTTTCATTATCGCTTTCATTTTCACTTTCAGCTTGCTTAGGCTTTCTTGATTTCTTCTCTTCAACTTTTCCAGCAGTTTTTGCCTGAAATAATTAAATAATATATAATTATTTGGATGAAATAAGTATATTTCTAATAAGTATATCAGCAAAAGATATCTAATTAAATATTTATATCTATAAATATCAATTTCATTTAATTGTTACCTCTATTCTTAAAAAGAAAATAAGCGCATATAATATTCAACTAATTTTTTAGATCTATCAATTAATATTACAGTTTTATTGAATAGAAATAATAACATAATGATTGAGATATCATTATAATTTCGTGGTTCATAGTAAAAAAAAAAAAAAATTATTGAAATAAATATTTAATAATACCTCATATTTACAAAAAAACAACATTAAATATTATTAACCTTTGCTGGTCGACCCCGTTTTGGCGGCATATTAACGTCTTTTAAATCCCAAACGAAAGAATATCTTGCAGCTGTTTTCCACTGATGATTTTCAAAAAGGACCTTTGTCCTTCGGAAGGCCTGATTCAAACTATTGCGAAAAAGTAGTATAGATCTTAGGGTGACGACATTCACCATTCATGTATTAAGTACTTAAATCGAAGCACACAGATAAAAATGTGGAAATACCTCGTACAAAAATATATTAATATTCACTGATAAATTTATTCCACTTTAAATAAACTGTCTTTAATTGTCGTTCAAGATAAATTGACGTTCAAGTGTACTTATATACGCAGGGTCAACGTTCAACGTCCACTGTTTTCTCAAAATGCGGCTGTGCGGCGTGCTTCTCTTTTTCGCGCACACGCACACTACATAGCACGTTGTCGACAAAATATTAACGTCGCGCTGTAACAATAGTTTCGATTCAAGATATTCTTGATAAATTTGTCGAATTGTGACAAAAAAATAGTACTTGTTAAAATCTTTTCAAAAAATACAATAATTTACTTTATTTAAAAGGGAGTACCGGCTCCTAAAGTCCTGAATTTCCAGTAAAGACAACAAAGGACCACCTTTATCCGTTTGCCCTAGAATTAGACTCAGTGCTGCCTAACCGATGAACTACACGTTACTATAATGAATTAGGCTGTCCGATTTAAAAAAAATCAATAAAAAAATCAAATATGTACAAAAGGTATAAGCTTTGAGAAAACTTTAATACTATTGTTAACAAATATTAAATACTTAATAATAATATTTTAAATATACGAATTATTAAATAAAATTTAAGAATGTGTAATATCTGAGTATATAGGTAGTAGTCATTGTAACTTCATTAATGAAACCAATAGTTTATTATCAAAATTATCTTTTTCTATAAATATGTAGAGTGCGATATAATTTTTGTAACACGACAATTTTTATTACGATGTAGATATCAGTAAGTATATATATAGAAATATAAATAGTTCGCGGTTTCGAACGCTGAACGCCATCTCTATTCTCTAGTAAGCAGAAAACCACTATTCGGAACTGAGAACTGACTGCTTTATTGTGAGAGTGAATTACAAGAACAAACAAAATAAATATAATCTTCATAAATTGTACAAAAATAATTTAGAAAAGCAAAGTTTCTTAAATATTTTGTTTCTGTGTTTCTTCAAATTATATTTTTAAGGTAAATATTGCTTGATGTTTTGCAAATCTATATTAGTGTGTGCAGCAATCATGACATCTAACTTTCAAAAATATTCTTTATAAGTTATCGAATGATATTAGTCCTCAACTTCAACTTTTACAGTATGAAAAATATATACTTTATTTTTCATTTTTTAGTAATCATATAGCAGTATAAAACCAAGAATAAAAAAATTTGCATTTTTTTATAGGTTATGTACATTCTAGATTTATAACCTCTAGATAAAATAAGTATAATTAACTATTGTTAATTATTTAATTAACTAATATTGATATGTAGATAAACATAAACTAATAAGTAGGCAACATATTTTATATCATTTATTTCAAACTTTACAAAAATCAAAATTTAATAAAATATTGTGACTATTAAATAACATTTTTATTCCTTAAACATTAAAAAACAAATAGATTTTACTTATCTAAGCAGAATATCTATATTAATATATTCTTTTGATTTTTTAGCAGTTTATTGCACGATTTCTCCATAATTTATAAAAATGATAGAAATAACATGCAACGACCGACTTGGTAAAAAAGTGAGGGTAAAATGTAATCCAGATGACACTGTTGGAGACCTTAAAAAATTAATAGCAGCTCAAACAGGAACACACTGGGAAAAAATAGTACTAAAGAAATGGTACACAATTTTCAAAGACCACATCAAATTACAAGACTGTATCCTTTTTTTAAACATTTTGAAATTGTTATCTACATTAGTTTTAAAGCATTAATTCACTTTAATAATCAAACAAAATGTCCTTAATTCCAATTTATAGATGAAATTCATGATGGCATGAATTTAGAGCTGTACTATCAATAAGCAACAACTAGATTTTATCATATTATTAAATTTAAGACTGTAAGCTAATATATTTTGTAACGTTTCTTTAATTCATAATAATTTGCAACTACAACAATTAAAAAGTCAAAATTCGATAAATTAATTTAGGAAAACTACTATTTTTACCCTTATCCTATTATTTTGATTAAAAATAATTATTGTTAAATGCGCTTCTTTGTTCATGATACTATTTGTTAGTGTATCACTCAGTGAGATCACATGTTCTTGTGTAACTCCTGTTATATCATACTGTCTAGTAATTCAAATTTATACCACTGGTAACATTAAGTAAAAGAATATTGATAATCTACAAAAATTTTAAACTTTTGTCAAAAAAATAAATATTTCCAAGGTTTCACAAACCACTCTATGGCTTTAAGCTCATCATTAAGTATTATTTTTGTATCTTTAGTAATTTCTTTTAACACCCTTTTTTCAATCAAAAATACTAGGTGTTGTGCATTACCTAAAATATACTTGTATATATTCTGCTTCTAAAAATATTTTTTAAAGCTCAATTCTTTGCGCATGAATCTTAAACTATATTAATCGATTTGTATGAGCTATTACAATCGATTAATTATTTGATTTTATCATGTGTCTGTAAGGTATTAATGAGGTCTCTTCAGTGTTTCATCAAAGCGGCTAATAGGGCTTTCAGGCTCCAATATTACCCTACCGCGATTGCTTAGAAAATCTCTTATATGTTGAACAATTAAGTCAATGGCCACTGAAACAAAACGGAAAAAAGGAGAAAAACGATTTAATTGGATATTGGTTAATGAAAAAGTATATTTTATAAAATTTAGTTACAAATTCAAGTTTTATATAACATGCATTTGTATTGATTGCACTGACTATAACTGCAATTAAATATATTTTTGCTCTAACAAAGAGGCACAGAATTATATAATTGCAGTAAAAAAGTATGTTTTGCTTTTGGTTGATAACAAAATTTTTACTACACAAAATTTTCTTTTAGCTATTAGATATCAATTTAGATGAAATCTTATAAAAAGTAAATCTATAAATGCAGATATTATGCACAAAGTATAAACAACTTAAAGGATAAACTCAACAACTTTGATAAAAAAAGATATTGTGCAAAACTTTTACAAATATAAATAGAAAAATCATATTGCATTTTACATGCAAGTCTTCAAAGTAATACAATGATTATGATAGTATACATTATGCGCACAATATAAAATTTTAATTATCAAAACGTTATCGCTATGTTTTTTAAATTTTATAAAGAAATTTTGTAAATTACACATTCTATAAAAAATTTTAGTTTGGTAGTCCCAGAACTTACGTACAAAAGCATTGTACATTTACTAATATAAAAAGATTAAAATCGGAATATGTTAGTCAAAAACCACTGTCACATAAGGGTTCTAAAGGAACTTCGTTTACAGCTTAAATTTACGTAAAAGTTTTAGTCAAATTATAGTAATAATGATGCGAATAACTAATATACTTGTCGTATTATAAACTACTAGGATAAAAAAAATACTGTTTTTTAATATTTGTGTCCTTATTGTACGTTTTTCAAATAGACTTTCACTATGATTAGTATGTGCATGCTTTTCCGATCCCCGATAACTACCGTATATCATATTATAAACATAGAGAATGCGCTGTTGAATAAAGTATAATAAAAAAAAATAAAAGTAAGATTTTCATATAAATGAGCCTCGTGAATCAACTATAAGTCAACTGTTGAAGGCGTCAGACGACGTTGACGTTCGCCTATGCTCGATGTATGGATGCTGCCCGGATGCAGAATCGCCATTTTTAGAATGCAAAATGTCCCAGATGTGGTGCACTATAAGGTCTATCGCCACTGTAAACATACAATAACCAGAACCATGTATGTTTGTTTCCTTGCTTTAATTCATTTCACAGGTAAAGATGTAATACTTTTCGGAAATAAGTTTTATTATTTGATTTAAAGTATGATTTAAACCCCAGGAAAATCATAATTACTTGTAAGACAATATCACCTTTTACAAGTTTTGTACCATTAAAGTTTATATTTTTCATTTCATTTATACTTAAAATAAAAAAGTTGAGACTTTTAAATCAATACTTTGGATTAATACCGCTATTACAGATAATGCTAAATATTAATAGAAAAATATTAAATAAATTTTTTAAGAAAAGTCTTCAAACCGTTCACTCAACTTATATTTATAACTAAATCAAATATTACACTTAACATAAACTTGTGTTTATTTATACATATTTCCGGAAAACTTATTTGTGAATTCTCGTAGTAGATACTGAATATTTGTTCTTTTCTCGAAAAATGTCGCTACTTTCGGATCATCAATTCGGCTATAATTTTGGAAAATACTTATGAATATGAAAGTATGAAGAATGTCGCAATTTTGAGAAACGTAAATTGCAGCTTACTAAGGGAGCACCAGGAATGGGGGTCCTAGATTTTTTATGAAACTCCGGGAAATACTTTCGGTTGCAAAATGAATGGACACGTGTCTCAGTGATTTTCTAAATGGGCCTTAGCAACACAGAAATGTGAGCATTTTTTTCGACAAATCTAAGGGAAATAAGTATTTTTGAAAATAATAATTTCGTAGCTACAAGTATTATAAACATCTGCAATAGACGAGGTGAAAGTCGAAAATAAAAACTTACTTATGTGTGATTCAAATTAAACAAATAAAATACATGCATTTATAATGCTTTCCTAACAAGCAATCTTTTAGTTATTTTATAAGAATTATTCAATTTCTTAAACGTATTTAAAGAATGAAGATTTTTTAGCCTAACAAGCTTTTAACTAAAGCTCTTATTTTCAATTTTCTCTTCGTCTATAAAGCAGATCTTTTAAGGTCTTAGGGACAAACTTATTAAAGTCTCTCATAACACCTATTTTCCCTAAATTTTTCGAAAAATACCCATATCTCTGTTACTAAGGCCCATTCAGAAAATCGTCGAGACGTGTGTCAATTCATTCTGCAAATGAAAGTATTTCTCTAAGTTTCATAAAAATCTAGAAACCGCACTTCTGGTACTCCCCTTACTAGGTAGTTGTGTATGTATCGAATTTTTCGTACGCATTCTCTTTGGTGTATGTATGTCCGTATTGAAATTATTTTTCAAATACGTTCGTTCACACTGCTTTCAAGATGTAAACATCTTTACATACTCAAAACAACTTCAATCTCAATCTTTTTAACATAGAGTTTATATTTCCTTGTTACTAACTTACACAATTAGTCGTAATTTTTGTAATATTGTGTATAAACTAATTAATTTCTTCGAAATGTTGATGCGTAATTAGCGTGAAAAAATTGACTTTTTATTTCTTAGAAAAACGATGCAAATTAATGTTACGTTAAAATAAATTAACCAAAATAATACTATTTTATATTTCTATAGGAGTCCAGGTATCGTAATCTAAGTTATATCAAAGAGCGTTATTGCGCTTCGGATACAAATTATTAATTAATAAAGCTACAAAGCCACATTGTATCTATAGTTTAGAACCTCTTTTAAACATCCAAGATTTTGCTATCTCATAATTAAATAGTATAATTATTGATTTTTAATATTTCCATTATTTATAAATTTGAATGAAATTTTTCGATCGGGACTAGAAATGGAATGTCACGAAAATAAAATTTTTAGTTTGTAATAAAACTTATACAGTGATAAAGTTTTAACAATATTATAAAATGATTATGGTGTATAAAAATAATTATGTATATATGACAAAATTCTCGAATTTTTACCAAATGTGAATTATGATATTTCTGGAGTTTGAATCACACTCAAATAAACGTATACACAGTGTTTACAGTCCTATAGTACTTATATCCACAAATGCCGGGCAGCAGCCACATTTTTTTTATATAATTATAAATTTTAGTTTAAAAAATTTCTCATTTTACTAAAAAATAAATGTTGGTTAATAACAGTGAAATTTATTTTGGAAATAAAAAAATTTTAACAAATAAAGCTAGCTAAGCGTAAATATGTGACTGTATGACATTTTGTAGATTAGTATATTCAGGTTTTTAGATTATTCATTATTAGATATTATGACTTAAAAAAAATGCCAATTAAAAAAACAAAAAACTATTTTTCATGCAAAACTTAGTACTAAAATACCAGTATTAATTATAAATAATTGAAAATTGACATTAATTTTGATTTAATAATATTTAGTTATGCAATAGTTTAAAATAGCTTGAGCAACAAGCGAAAAGTAGTTTAATAAAAATCTTACCTATATTATCTGCTCCTCGTGGAATTATCACATCAGCAAATTTTTTTGTAGGCAGGCAGAATTCTTCAAATGCTGGCTTTACATAATTCATGTATTGATTAAGTACATAATCCAAATCCCGTCCTCTTTCGTTAATATCCCGGGGGACTAATAACAAAAATTAAATTATTTATTTAAAAATACATTAAATATTTTAACGAAGTACATTGATTAATTTTTCATGCAACTTTTTATGTTTATAAATCTTTTGTTTCATAAATTAAATAATTTTCCGCTATAATACTTTGAAGACAGCTAATGTACAAGACGATTTTTATGAATTTTAGAACGTGAAGTTAAAATTGCAAAATACTATGATATATGACATGAGGATTCACATAAAATCAATTGCAAAAAAATAATTATTCAATCGTAATTTTTGATAATCATACCTCTTCTAGCCAACCTAGTATCAGAATCTGTATCAACAAACAGCTTCATATGGAAAAGTTCTCTTATTTTAGGAAAATAAAATACTAATATTCCTTCAAACAATACAACGTCGGCTGGATAAATTGTAGTTATCTGGTTCTTTATTCTAAAACAGACGAAATAAATTCACATGTACCTTCATCATTTGATAAAAGATTCGAGAATTTACATTTTTTAAGTTACACTAAAACATATATCAGGATGTTGTTTAGTTCCATGCGCATTTTCAAAACAGAGCAAGTGAATGCATTGATGATGAAATGTCGCCGAATCTCCGCGTGTGCAACAGCTTGCGCAACTATAAACGTCGAAGACAGTGCGGTGAACGACTGACTTCCTCTTTTTCTTCCTTCCGCCATCGATTAAACAAACACGGACAAAAATTTTCGGTTCGCAAAAACACGCTGCTCCAGAGTATAAAAGACCGACGCGTCAGTGGCATATCATCACAACGTCTTCGGACAGTGGACCCAGAGTGTACAGACGGCACAAGAAGAAAAAAGAAAATGAACGGGAAATCCATCGTCTTCGCCCTCGTGGCTTTCCTCTTCATGGTGACCGTCGACTCGTCGCACGCCTGCAAGAAGTGCGGCATCGACGCCTGCAGCTGCCTCTCTGGTCACGGCCTAGGTCACGGCCTAGGTCTCGGCCTCGGTCTCGGTCACGGTCTCGGTCATGGTCCCCATGGAGGTCTTTATGGAGGAGCAGGGTTGAACATCGTCCCGGCTGTGCCGGTAGCACCTTCATCTCCAGTCTACGTTCAGTCTGCATTGCCACTGGGAGTTAATCTTGGAGCTGGATATGCACCTGGATACGGTGCTGGACTTCCTGTAGGAGCCGGCTACGGCCTCGGCGCAAATATGAACCTTGGAAGCGGCTATGGATTGGGAGCTGGACTTCCACTGGGAGCCGGTCTATCTCTAGGATCTGGCTACGGACTTGGCGCGGGACTGAACCTTGGAGCTGGCTATGGATTAGATGCAGGACTTGGACTTGGCGCTGGATACGGGCCCGGATCCCCTTACGGACCCGGATCCCCTTACGGACCCGGATCCGCTTACGGGCCCGGATCCGCTTACGGACCCGGATCCGCTTACGGACCCGGACCCGCTTACGGACCCGGATCCGCTTACGGACCCGGTCCCGCTTACGGAGTTGGTGCACCTTATGGACTCGGTGCTAGTTACGGACCACTACCACCACCGATATATGGACATGTGAGTAACATGTCTTGTGTACTTATTAAGCGCGTACGAATAATTATATATTTAATTTATCAAATTCTAAAAAAATTTTTTCATGATATAAAATTTATAATAGAAATGTTCATTATTTAAAATTTTTATATACATTATACATTTAAAAATATATTTAAAATTTGTATCTAGCATATTAATAAATACTTAACTAACTTAGATATTTTTTACAATTTTTTATAAATGTAATAAAAAGTAAAATCTAAATTGTTAGTAATTGAAAAATATTTTGTTTTCAGGCTGGAGGCTACCTGCATCATAAGAGGAGGCCCTACTATAGACCACGTATCTGTTATTAAACTTTTTTACTTGTTATGTTTGTTTTTACCAATTCTCATGAATAAATTATTTGATAAGTGATTTAAATATTTGTTTAATTGAAATATTATCAAGACCCTACATGCATCCTTTAAAATACCAAATACTTACAAACTGTTAGTCCTATAGTCATAAGCTGGTATTTCACATTTCTTTCCTGCTAAAATATCTTTCAGAGTCTGTAGTATCAAATCATTGTCGAATGCATCTGGATGATCAAAATTGAATTGTCCCTTTTCAGCTTTAAGTTTTTCTGCTGGTGTGAGATCTCTATAAAAGCTATCCTGTGATATACACACCACCTGTCTCTCTGTATGGTCTTTATCTACTTGTCCTAGTTTCTCCATTATCCTCTTACATACGGTTGACTAAAAATAAAATTAATTTTAATGAATCATACTTTTCATACCCTCATTTTATTTATAAATGGGTATATTTAAATAACGAAATCATTAAAAAAAATCTTAAAAATATTTTGTTGAGAAAAAGTTAGAGATAAATAAATAATTATAAAAAATTTATTTTTTTTGTCTAATGATAAATCAAATCTATTATTCTATAAATAAATGTAAAACAAATTTCATCCTCAACAATTAGTTAAAAGAAATATTCATTTTTTTAACTTTATATTTATAGAAAATCATTTTTATTTTATAAGTATATGTACTTTGCAAAGATACCTAAATAAATATTTTCTAATGTACTTTTCATATTTATCAAAACAAAATTAACCAAATATTCAGGATAGTTGTTCATTCGTTTATGCAAAATTCGATCAACAAGCATCATATGTATCATTATCTGAAAACAAAACAATAATAATAACGACACGTGATCGCGTTGACATGCATATACGCAACAATGGCAAAAATGCGCATGAAAATTATGCGCGACAATAATCGGAACATCGTCGTACTTACAACAATGATCGGCACGCAAATGCATGATATATATATATAATATAGGCATGAGACTTTCAATGAATGACACTCGATCGACTTGCCGCGCCTATTATGCTAGCGACAAGAAGAAATCAGCCGGTAAACGCGCGCATCACGCACGTGCAAGCGTGAGTGATTGCACATCGTCATAATAACATACATGATGAGCATATTTCAAAAAGCGCCTGCCTCGAGGATAGGTTATAAAAAGAGCGCGCTTGCTTAGAACTGACAAGGCCGGCTACAACTAAGTATATAGACGGCCGCGGCGCATAGAATAAATAAAGAGCTTAATAATACCTTGCCGCTGGCGGTGCCGCCCGATACACCGATGAGGAAGGGCGTCTTGCCCTCGACGCCGTTGAGCTTGCCGTTGAAGGGAAAGGACATCTTGCGCGTAGTGCTCATGTTGACGGTGACGTCTGCCATCGCGAACCGCCGACGACTGATACTGCTGATGGCACGAGGAGCGATGTTACAGCCGACGACGACGGCGGCTGCGGCGGCGGCGGGCCGCAGTAGTAGGAACAGAGTGTCGGGGTCAAGGCTGCTGGTCACCAGCCGCCACTGCCGCTATACGATCGATTTTTGCAGCGCCGTAGCCGGAGAGATGGTTATACGGGCACGTATATGTATGATGTATATATATTTTAGCGCACGCGCGCGCGTCTACAGAGGAGTTCGAGCACTGCTGATCCGAGTGATAACTTGATGCTGATGTCGCAGCGTTGCTAAGTACTGCCGCCGCCAGCTGCGGCCGACATGCGTGGCCGCTAGCAACGACTACCTACTGACGGGTGACGACGATGATCAGCTATACAGAGCGGGTAGCGTTTAAGCACATGCAGGTATACAGAAACCTATACACGCACGCGCTTGCGTTGCTTCTCCCACTCTACTTTGTTTTCTGCGCGAGGCAGAGGGCGAGGTAAGATAAGAGCAAGCTGAGCACACACATGACCACGTGGGCCCCACGTTTCTTTGCACTTCCCAATTTCCTTCTGCTGCTCAGTACTTATAACGATGCGTATATGTAGAAGATAGGCCTTTGTAGGTATATTGCTTCAGGCTACTGTACAAGGGAATTTTATTGATCCCTCGTCTTCTCAGAGCGGAGAATAAAAGTAGAACTGCCCTCTCTGCACAATTCTGCAGGTCTCACTTGTTGCAGCAGTAGCAGGCGACGACGGTTGATTGAGACTGGTGGTGGTGGTTGTGCTGCGCAGCTATGGTGTCGGCGAAAACGGCGAAGACGATGGTATTTCGGGAAGCGCTGCTGATGACACGGCGCTGGCGGATGCTGGCGAAACCGACATCGACGGGCGTCATTGGTCCGGATTCGTTTACCCGGTGCGTATATATGTGTGCGTGTGTATTTCTAGCGTGCAAGAAAAAGCACAGGAGACTCCGGAGCTTGCGCGAGCTTTCCGCGCCCGAAGGACGGAGCACTGGGCAAGTGTGTATATATATCTCGGTATAAGCTTGACGATACAAGCGCGCGCACTATTCGTCGTCTCGTCGATCAGCTGATTGACGTGGGAGAGAGGAAACCGCTGTTAACGACAGAGCGGCGGGAAGCAAGCTTTTGCGGAAGCCGCGAAATTCGATGAATCGTCGGACGATGATGCGTATTCATATATGTTTTTTTTTTTAATGATGCAATTGAGGGGTTGCGTGGAACAAAGGTATAACTCTTATGGAGTCCCATAAGAGTTATACCGTTGTTCCATGCAGCCCCCCAATTAATCTATATTTTTAAAGCAGATCCGGAATTCGTAGTTGAAATTTAGGTAGCGGATGTGGTTAAAAACTTTGTTTTGTAATAATTTATATTTCAATCTGTAATGATTTTTGTTTTTTTATTTACTTCATGTATGAATACATCTTAACCTTTTTACAAAATTTTCATATGTCTTTTGCACCCACTATATTAAAAAATATCGTTCGATACACGTGCACAAATTGATACTTAACTCGTGTCATTATCACCCTCACCCGAGGATCACCGTTTGCGTCTTTTTATCTAAAAATACTATTTGGTAAAACGGGAATAAAATGAAGTATTACGCCCCGAATTGTGATGGCCGACCACGAGGGCAGAAATCATTACACCCGTGTTGCGAACAATATTTTTCAATGAACGGGGGAGGGAAATGAATATTTACTATTCATAAGGTGTATAGCATGGCTTTTAAAAAAAAAATTTTACGACAACGTAGGCGCAAATTTTTATTTTACGCCCGCTATATGAGGTGTAAAATAGTATATTTTGTAACACATGCACGATTTTTATCGTTTTTCGACCTAAAAAGAGGTCCTAAAGTGACTTCTTTTTAATCGATTGGAGAAAAAATAGTATATTTCGTTGGGTGAGAGGTAAAACCAGAGAACTCGGCCAAGCGCTAAGAAACCAGACAACTCGACCGAGCGCTAAGAAACCAGACAACTCGTAGGCTCCTTTTTTCATTCGGTTTTTAGTTGATAACCACGGGAGTGAGTTAAAAAAAATCATGGATTTTAACTACATACAGTGGTTCTCAATAGTTGGAAAACACACAAATAATCATAAAAAATTTTTTAATATACATAAGAAACAAAAGTTATCAACTAAAAATCAAATGAACAAAAGGAGTCCGCGAGTTGTCTGGTTTCTTAGCGCTCGGCCGGATTGTCTGGTTTCACCTTTAACTGACGATTTGCTCAGCGGGCGCTAATAAATCCATTAGCGCCCGCTACTCTAAAATTGGGCAGTGATACCCGAGGGAATCATCGACTTTTCTCTCGAGTTACGTATATGAGGAAATCTCAAAAAAAGTAGCTCTTATCGGGAGTTACAAATGTTAAAAATTTTTTTTGAAGGCA
>UXGD01002010.1:0-29216 GCA_900474315.1 Torymus auratus
ATTAACGCCCACGGGGACACTTTTTTCACCACTTCTTCAGAGCTCTCTAGATGGGATAAATTTGGGCCTCAAAAATTTTTGAACACGTGAAATTCATAGATTTTTCATCGATCTTTTCAATGGTGACATCCAAAATTAGAAAAAAAAAATTTATTACTCAAAAATGAGTTTAAGTGTAAAAAACATTTATCCATCTAGAGAGCTCTGATGAAATGGTGAAAAAAGTGTCTCCGTGGGCGTTAATGGGTTAAAAACGTATAAAACATATATGAAACAAGATTAAATCACAATCACGCTCTTTACATTCACAATGAATACTTTCACGATACCTTTAATGTTTAATGTTGCGCAACAAAAGATAAAATAAGTTCACATAATTGACTTGAACTGGGATAAAGTAAGAGTATAAGCACCTATTAAAAGTACATACATAGGAATGAATAAATATTTATAAAGCAAACTAAAGATGGTCAGTTATATATGGTTTAAATTATACATTTTAATAATTATAGAGATGTATTATAAGTAGCCGCTATTAAATCAACTTTTATAACTCAATAAAACTAAAGTAACTATAGGTGAAACAGCATTTTTTTCATATAAATATACAAGACAAGGTAATTCTAAATTATATTGCAAAACTTACACCATGCAATTATATTAGTAAATAACACTTATTCCAAATGCCAACATAAGATTTTGCGATACAAACTGGCGATAACACAATAACACATGGATATAAAATTATAACTCGTTATATATACACCGCAAGCAAAGTATCGATAACCAGATTTCTCACCAATCTCTGAACCACACTGTGCAAAAGAACAGCAACAGACATCCGTCCTATATCGATAAAAAAAAACCTTTCACAACAAAAAAAAAGAATTCCCCACAACCACCGCTCTTACCTCACTCATTCCAAATGAAAAAGGAAAAGTAGCCCACCTGGTCGAACCACCGGCTGCTGCGTTAGCTCTCTCATATTATCTCTTTTCTCGTCACCCGTCACCCGGCATATCCTCTCGCGCGTGTTTTCTCTCTGCAATATCATATCGACGTCGTCGCGAGCTCTGCAGCTCTCTCGGCTCCAGCGGCGGCACTGGAACTTCCCCTCGTCTCTCCTAGATGGCAGATGGGCGGCGAAAGTGGCGACCCTATACACAGACACACACACACACACACACACCCACACACATGCAGCTATAGCAGCTATAGTGCAGCAAGCGGACGCGCCATAGACAGCAGCAGCAACACAGCTAACCACAAAAGCCGAGAGACGACCGTGCATGTATGTATAGTGCAGAAGAAGCGCGTCTCCAGTGTGCCCAGAGCAGCCTAGAGCACGGCAGCATATAGTGCGCGCGCGGCTATAACACACGCAGTCCGCAGACAGTGTGTGAGAGGCAGCGAGCGAGCGAGTGAGTCTGTGCGACACGGGCAGCGCGCGTTCGTCGGTACATTCGCGCGTGTTGATTTGTGTGATAAAGAAGAAGAATAATATTAAGTGTGAGTGAGTGTGATTTTAAAAAATATACATAGTGCAAGATAAGAAGGCCGTGGTTGCTAGAGACGGCAGCGCACGCGGACACCCTCGCGCGTTGTCTGCTGCTCCCCTGCGCGTGTATAATCATCCTCAGCTATACAATAACGCTGCGAGGTCTAGTGTGCTGTGATACAGCATTGATATAGGAGAAGGAGAAGAGTGCGTGACATCTACGAGAGAGTACCATACATCAGGAGGTGTGTGTATCTGTGTCTGGGTTATAATCGGAGTCTGCACGTATATATATTGTGTGTGTACCCATATATCTGCATGTGCATGCGCGCTGCTACACATAGCGAGCTCGGCGCCGAAAACAGACCTGCACAAAGGGTACGTTTCCTGTCCAATATACGCGCCGCCCCAGCGTGCGTGAGAAGGAGGCGACGGCAGGAAATGCAAAGCAGAGACCAGCCGGAGAAGCAGAACTTGTAGCCCCATCGCTGCAAGAAACTAGACTATAAGAAAGAAACGATACTCATTGAGATAGAGAGAGAGGTTGCATGATTTCTGTAGGAAGTCTCTCTCTCTGCCCCTATACCAAGGTTCGAGCCCTCAAGTCATCATTTTATACGCAGGCTGTGTAGACAGTACACAGGGAATTTCGGTCAGGGGGTTGTGGTGGTGATGGTTATGGTCACGTATATATACACACATACACACGGGTGGGCCTATGGGGCGCGAGTGTACACACGAGCGGTGGTGGGGATGCGTGAATTTTTTCTTTTTCGGAGCACCACCAGCAGCAGCGGTATAGTCTCCTCTCTCTCTCGCTTGTCGCGATTCATCAATCGCTCTTGTGCAACGGAGAGTTAATATTCATGACTAAGATAGACTCACGGCTATAGCGAGTGTGTATGTGTAGGAGGCGAACGAAAGGGAAATTTTGTTTTGAACCTTGAAAAGCCCCGGGGGAGGGAGCAATGGCCGAGAGAGAGAGAGAGCGCGACCATTTTCGTGGATCCCCGCGCCCGCGCAGTACCGAGTCTAGTGTTTGCAACCCCCCTCCCTTATCACACGCCTATATACATGTCAATACCAAGCTCGCTGGCATACACATACGCCTGTACCGCTAAAGATGTAATTATAGACGATTGTCTCGTGTATAAAAAGACGAAAGATCGAGCGCACACCTCGGCGACGATCAATAAAATCCTCCCCCGCGCGCGCCGCAGCTGTATAGCTAGCTTGCTTGCTCTTCCGCTCTCTCTCTCTCTTTCTCCCACGCACGCACACACATGCACGCGGCGGCTGCTGCTGCTGCTCTGCGAAATCTCTCTCCCCCCACCTCCGCCGTCATATGGCGCGGACACCTACCACGTGCACTCACACCGTCGTTGCATCTCGTGCTTACGCTACTTACGTTTTTTTTTGTTTTTTAAAATTTTTGTTTTTTTTTTCGCCGTGTTTTGATTGTATAGCCGCGCACGCCGGCCGCCCGCACTCTCACGTGTGTAATCGAGCGCCGGTAGGAGCGGGCAGGAGGGGGGGACCGAGCGTTTTTTGAACCAGGCGGTTAGTGTATATACGCTGCGATGATTCATGTGAGAAGGAGACAGAGAAGGAGAAGGAACGGTTGACGGCTTATGCTGATGTGTGCGAGACACCCGGCGCGCACATTCCTCGCTTAGGCTCGGCCAAGCGGGGCTTAATTGAAAACGTGACATTGTGTATGCCGCGGGATGACGATTTTAGAACGTGTGGGGGTGCGGTCAAGGAAGATGGGATGCTTGGCTAATGGGATAGCTTTGAAGGATTACAGGAGTAGGAAATCAAAGATTTGGCATTGAGGGAGTGAAAAAATTGTACTTATTGTAGCGATGTCTCGCGGTGGTTGAGTCATAAAGGATTAATGCGTGTTACGTTGTCGCGAGATATAAACGTAGCTTCCAGAGTTTATTTCCGAGTGCTGACGCTTATTTCTGCTTCTGCGATATCGTCGAACCTGTTTCGAGCGTTGAATTTGTTAATTCATTAGGGGGTTTCTCTGGCATACTAATGAATGCAATAGTTAAAGCTAAATGAGCAAGGAAGATTCAGCCTTGATCTCTGTTTTATCAAAATATATTAAAAATTCTAATTTAGGAACTTTGCGTACAAATGTTAAAGTATTGAAGGGGGAAGCAATGAAAAAGCAACAAAAATGCAATGATTTTTATAACAATAATTTAATAATAAATGCAATTTTTAATTCAAAATAACACAACATATAAAATTGTGTACACGCCAGTATCGAAGTGAACCTTTTCATAAACTGACACTTTCAAAGTTTTAATCCAAAATTTTCGATATTTTACATCAGCCTACTTATGAATTGACCGTTGCCACTTTCATTGATAAATATTTCAATTATCCGTAATAATAAATAAATTAATAAATTGACAATGTTGAAAATTATATTTTTTAATTTTAAATTTTAATATACCCCGGTCCCTACATAGAGAAATGTCCACACAAGCATTCATCTTCCGACCAAACACTTCCTCACAAAATGATGCAGTTCACAGTTGATTATATTTAATGACACACTGATTAATAAAATGGGTACAGGGACGACCGCCAGTTTAAAAAAAAGCAAATAAAAGTCGTGCTGTGTTATTAAGATTTTATGTCGCGGTGTTATGAAACGATAAAGGCGTCACTTATAGGGACAGCCGCGGAAATATTACTTTTAAGTAGTTTATCAAGTTTATTACGGCAATCAAAGTGTCTTACAATCGATCGAAGTATCTTAACCTTTAAGTTGACACGTGACTTCGTTTCAAAGAAGTTAGTGGTGTTTAAAGTACAGTGTACTTATTATGCATCAATGCAATTGGATTCATCAATGATGTTTTTGAGAACGCTTTATAATATATTCGTTACATAGAATAAAATATTATTTGCCCATAAAACTAATTAAAATTTCACACGCATAAAAAGCATGATTAAATTCGTTTAAAACATAAACAAATATTTGTCAAGTATATAGTATAGTACGTGATACATTAAAGAAAAATTTCAAGTTCGTGCTGACTGCTTCTGTAACTGATATCCGCGTGTCAGTCGAGGGTGGGGCGTGATGGTCAGAGCAGATCGAACCGGCTCTCTATCCTCTTTTAAACTAGAAATTTATTGTAATAAATTCTTTTGGTAGCATTAAAAAGTAAAGTAGGCCATAATTATCGCTAACGGAATAAAATAAAATCTTTTAAAATATAACAAGTTAAAATCAATTTTCTGAATAAAGAAACGCCTATAGGTTAAGTATACTTGTGAACGATGTAAAACGAATGCGATTTTATGCTTAAACTTCTTATAAATGTTATGTAGTATGCCAATTATGTGACATATTGTTATTCTTTATAAGTTAATTATTGATTAACTGAGTAGTCCGTATAATTTTTTGCACGCACGTAAAACGATAGTAGAATGCAGTAGAATAAAAGTTGTATTGTATGCGTAACATATTCGCTGAACAAATTTATATGCATTATTTTATATTAGGATTAATATTTTATTACTGATTTCCAAGTTCAAGTAAAAATAAACCAAAAATATATTAATGAAATATGATAGTAGAATTCAAGTGAACATAACCTACAACTCTTGTACTTTTTAATAATTTCAAACCAACATTTTATGGCATTTATTATAATATGTGGCTGTTGATTTGTATTTGTATTAAAATTCATGAATAGGCTGTTTCTGTGTCAATAATTGTCAATCATGTATTTACCGGTTAATTGTATAACGATATTTTATTTGTGACATTATTATACTTAAAATATTTTTATTTAACGATTAATACTTATATAAGTATTATAAATACATGTATAACCTATATTGGTTTAAATTTAAATACACCCATTCACGCCATATTCCTTTATTGAACGTTTCTGCGTCTATGTTAAAAATAGAATATAAACAATCCTTTTTTATCGAAGAACTATTTTTATGGCTATAATCAACAGGTTAATAAGGAAATTGGCGTTTTTAGTATTTTTATCTCATATTAAAATATTATGGTAAAAAACATAAAAGTTAATATAATAATAGCTAATCACAATTTATTGAAATTAGTGAAAAATCGATACATTATCTGAACATGATTTTACTGTAATCTATTTTACTTATACTACTTTTGAACAACGTATAAATTATTTAGGCCTTGATAGAATGATGTTGAGTAAAGTCACTTATGTAAGCGCATAATTAAAACATTGTTTCCCGTTTTTTCACAATTGCAGAGCACGTTACATAGTATTATTCAAGTTTAATGGGTATTTACCGAACGGTATTCATAATCTAATTAACGATTTGACAAATTCTTTTAAATAAAAATGTGTTCTTTTTTTAATAAAATTACTACAATGAAACGCGCTTCGCACCAATTATTTTGTTTTTGAAGTTGTGAACATGATGTTTTATGTTTAATTTAGTTTTAATAATTTTGAATTATTAAATAATTAGATTATTTTTGTAACTAATAAAACTATAAACTTTATGATACTATTTTAATTAAATTACGTTTTTTTAAATAAGTTTTTTATTTTTTAATTGAATTCAACACTTTTACTTCAAAAATTCAAATATAGCAAAGTTTGGCGCACTTTTTGGAACACAGACCTATCAAATCGATTTTCATGTTTCGCTACGTTGGCCCAACCTTTTTTAATATGAATATATATTATTAAAATGCAACATTTATGAATATTTGATTATGTTTTAGAATTTTATACATTATTTCTAAAAAGTTATTGAAACATCTATGAAAATATTTACGTTGACATAATAAAAAAATGTTACTAGGTATGCTAAACGTATAATTTGTTTGGATTTCATTAACTTCCAAAGAATTTGCATCTTTTCTTTGTCGATGTATTTATAAATAGATGTTTATTAAGTGTATTACATGCTTTCATTCGTGAAGTGCTCACATACGCTTGCTATTAATCCGAAGCAGAAAAAATTTTATTACTTCCAACTGAATGTTTAAACCGGTTAGTGCGCAATATACTCGTGCGATCTTTCTCTGGGAGTTTTTAAAAACGGTATTCTATATATTCAATTGCCATTCATCCGCAAATGTTAAATTCACTAAAAGTGCAATAGCCCTTGAAAAATGTTGGACTAAAAATGCATTTAGAGTAAATGACAACAAATCTTTCCAACAAAGATAAAAATTAAATTAAATTTGAACTAATTTATAAATATTTACATTGCACGTTGCATGTTGATGGCATTAGTTATTAGTAAAACTATTATATAAAATCATACGTAGGAGATAAATCTTTTCGTTTTCTTTCTTCAAAGGGATAATGAAAAATACGTTCAAAAATAGTTTAAATACTTGTAATGTATAATTTTAACAATAAAATAAACTAATTACATTTATATTGATTAGCATATTCAATATATCAAATTGAAATTTTTACACAATTTATACAATTTAAAACTAACCTAAATTTAGAGAAATTTTTTAGTGCTCTACTAATCTATATATTATAGCTTTTATGCATGTGTATATAATGTTAAAAGTAATTGGTTTCTATATGCATCGTGTGAACAAATGCATTTTTCATTGTAAACGAAAAATTCAACTTACATCATATTAAAGACTCTAATCAATATCTTTATTATTCCGTACAATATCAAGAGAATTTTTCGTTGCAAATGACCCAAATATGTTTCTGTAAAAATAACTTGCATTTTAATAAAATATTCGTTTATGCAGGAAATATCCAACGAGGTCAAGAGAGAACTAGGCCAAAATGTTGCTGAATACTCGTTTGAGATGCGGGAGTCTACTCCGACCCGCAATTTTGCTGTTCGTCTCATCAATGATGACACTGGGTATGTCTCGTTTTAGATTTCACAATCTGACATTTGCTCGGAATCCTTTAAAACACCTTAAGTATTTAAATGTTTGAGTGGCAGTAAAGTTTTAAAGGAACTGCATTCCTCAAACTCTTTTATTTAAAAATAACTGACATTTTCTGTTGATGCGATTATAAAAATTTTCCAATATAACTTTTTCGTTAAATGCAATAGAAAATTGTGTAGCAGTCATTATTTCTTTCATATGTTAAAAGACAGACTCGGCATTTTATGAAATTTACTACAGAAACAGAAACAGTACTCAAGATGTAATAATTTTTACTGTTTCCAATAACTAAATTTCATGTATTGACGTGTGCATCTCTCGCGTAAAAAACGATCACTAAATTCTCTTTATTTATATAGAATGTACGTACAAATACTACAAATTTTCACATAAAATTAATGAAAAATTCTTCCATCTCTTTTGGTTAAAAGAACCTGTACTAATAAATAATTTTTCGCCCCACAGCTGTATCTGCCGAGGACGAGACCATGGGCCCGATCTTCGTGAAGGAGCCGCCTAATCGCGTCGACTTTTCCAACGGCACCGGCGCCGTGATTGAATGCCAGGCACGTGGAAATCCCCAGCCGGACATCATCTGGGTTCGTGCCGATGGGACTGCCGTTGGAGACGTACCCGGATTGCGTCAGGTATGACGCTAGAAACGACGCGTGCATTTGTATGATAGACTGCGACACTGGAAGCGACTATTCTTTGTCAGTGACATTCGAGGAGTTGAATCTGGAAATTTAGAAGCTCGGGCTTCTAATGGTGTTTCGGTAGTGTCTTTTGCCTTAACGGATTTTTAGAAAGCGCGATAAAGTGGTTTGAGAAGTAATTTTTTGGCTTTGGAAACAAAAGGTGACAGTGGATCTAAAAATACATTATAAGTGAGGCTTTCATTAACTTTAATGAAAGAGGAAGTATTTTCCAGACAGGCGGTAAAAGAATAATTGTCAATTTGTAGATTCATCAATTAAATATCTGGATTGCATTAAAAATTATTCAGTCATATATGATTTTAAAAACATTTGGAATCAGCTCTGTACAAAAGCCGAACTAAAATGTAAATGAGATAGTCGTGTCATGAAGAACACTTTTTGTCCAATCGATTTATTGAATTATTCATTTTCTTCTATACGTATCAATCGAAATTCACTTATTTCGTTACAGAATTATGAACTCTTTGGGAAACGTACATACAGTAAAACTATACTAAATTAAAGAATATTTTTCACAGTATGGTCGCTCCAGCATTTTCAGTTTAACTAAATGCAATATAATAATGTACCATTTTTATACGTTATCTTACAAATATCTCATAACTATATATATATTTTAGGTCCTACCTAACGGCAATCTAGTCTTTCCACCATTCAGAGCCGAGGACTACCGTCAGGAAGTGCACGCGCAGGTCTACATCTGCCTCGCTAAAAATCCCGTCGGCTCCATTCACAGCCGCGATGTAAACGTGCGCGCCGGTAAGTCTCACGACATGCGTCGACAAGTCACTAATAACAACAATCCCTTTTATATTACAAGCTATACGGCGAACCGGATACAGCAGACGTCGACGTAACGTCGATGCTATATAACGGCGATTCTCTTACCACGTACACGCTCCCCGATCGGAGAATACAAATTAATTATATACATACCCCATATATATAACATACCCACAGTACGCAAATGTAAAATAATCGTGTATTCGTGACGCAGTGGTCGCCCAGTATTACGACACGGACGTAAACAAGGAGTACGCGATCCGGGGCAACAGCGCCGTGCTCAAGTGCGTCGTGCCGTCGTTCGTCGCCGACTTCGTGACCGTGCTGTCTTGGCATACGGACCAGGGCGAGGAATTCGTGCGCCATGCCGATAGCGCTGGCGATTACGGTAGACTAACGCGCGAGAGTCGTGGTGTTTGGTTGGTAGAGTAAAAAAGAGATTCGGTGCAAGAGACTGGGACAGATCGCGCGAGAGCTCGGTTTTTATTAGGAGTGTGAATTGGACGCAAAGGTCTTTCTCATTTAAGCGAAGCGTTGTTTGTTGCTCGTGAGTAAACTGGTTTCTCATAAAAAAATCTGACGCGTTTTGGATTTTATCGAATATGTTGTTAAGAATACGGTTGGTATGATTTTTAACGGGCTTTCGAATATTCAAGGTCATATTTTTATGCGCTTAAGTTCAGAAAGATTAAGTTTCTGCATATTTAGATATTTCTCGAATACGTATAATAGTATAATTAAGATATTTCGTAACTTTAAATGTTGCAGACGTATTAGTATGCAAGAAATCTTTTACACGTTGTATGGGCACGCTTAACAATAATTATGACTAGAGTTTCTATTTCCTTTATTCGTTATTCCGAATCGTGTTTTTAAATAAGATTGCAATTAAAAACATGCGCATCGAAAATCATGCTTAATAATCGGGTAAACACCAGTATCACAAAGCCGAAAAATGCAAAAGAAAATATGAGCTACTCATAAATATTCACACCGTTTTTCACATTTACATAAAAAAGCGTATTTATCTGACGAGACGAGAACTTGACAAGATAAGCACGAGAATCCATCCGCGCTGATTTTTTCAAAAGCGCGCAAAAAGCCCCGCTGAAATGTGTGTCAAGTTTTCGACAGTCGAACTCAAAGCGGAGCATATCACTTAAAAACTTTCGAACGCTTCTGTATAACCTTTGCGGCTGCCGCCGCGGGCTCGCGCGAAAAAGAATCGAGCGCTCTTGTTCTCTCTCTCTCACACATACATACTCACGTGCGTCGGATATCGGCACAAGGTCGCGTACACACACATACTCGGTTCAAACTCCTATTAACCGTAAATTGGACGGAGGGTTCGAATCCATTGGTAACGCACACGCGGGGGATTGTTCGGCAGGAACAAAACGAGGCTATAAATAGACAGCCGCGGCCAGCGGCGTAAGATAGTTCCCGGAAAGATTGACGAATATTTCTATGTGTGTATATATGTATTCATAGTCGTGCACCAGTACTATCAGTCGGAGGTGAATAACGAGTACGTGATAAGGGGCAACGCGGCGATCCTCAAGTGCAGCATACCGAGCTTCGTCGCCGAGTTCGTGCAGATTGTCGGTTGGCAGGACGATCAGGGAAATTCGTTCAATATGGGCAGCGATTCCGGTAGTAGAGATTTATCTTCAGGAGGGTCGCTTTGTGTTTGGTAGCTGTCCTGGTTAATCCTGTATATACTGGCACTGGAAAATTATACGTCGAAATTCGTGTTAACTTATTGGTTACAAGCTCTTTAACGATACACATTTTACTATCTTTTCTAAAAATTCTCAACGTCTTTTCAACTAAACCAATTTTTACGAGGTAATTTTCTGTCACAATATTCATAAATCATTCACATGCATTATCTAAATTGAAAAAGAAAAAAACATTCTCTCACTCACGAAACGCATTACAATAAGAACGACGAAATTTCAAATAAGAGAGAGAAAAAACGAAAGTGCTATAATCATCCCGTCCAACGCGTATGAATTTTCCGGTGTGCGCCAGTGATGCCCCATAGCCGAGCGCAGCAGCGGCGGCGGGTCCTCGTCTTATGAATTAGTCGCGCAACGATTCCCCCGCTAACGAGCGAGCCATCATCGACCACGTCCTCGTCTTCCTCTTCTTCGCGCTCACCACAGGATATACGTATAATATAGAGAGGGGCAAAAAAGGCGGCCGGTCATCGCGGCGCATTATAACTCATATATCCGAATTGTGATGATCCGCAGTCGTCACCCAATACTACGAGGCGGAAGTAGTCTCGGAGTACGTGATACGTGGCAACGCAGCGATCCTCAAGTGCACGATACCGAGCTTCGTGGCCGAGTTCGTCTCGGTGGACACGTGGGAGGGCAGCGACGGGACCAGTTACAAAATGTCCCATGATTATGGTACTTCAGCCAGCGTGCACTCTCGCAATTCTCTCCGTCCTCTCCCTCCCCCACTCCTCGTCACAGATACATTTTCCCTCGTTATATATACTCGAAACGGGGCTACAGCAGCTGCTCTTCTCTCTCTCCCCCTCTTACACACATTCTCTCTCTCTCTCTCGCGGCTCGCGATAATAGGGTATGCGCATTATATAAAGGAGAAAAAGCAGCCGATCGATCGGTGGCCATCTCGGCAAAACACTGCTAAAGAGAGTACTACGTTGTATGTTGTGTAGTCGTGACGCAGGCCTACCATCCGGAAATAATGACCGAGTACGTGATAAGAGGCAACAGCGCTATCCTCAAGTGCAGCATACCGAGCTACGTCGCGGAATTCGTCACGGTCGAGGCCTGGATACGCGAGGACGGCGAGACTTACTTGCCGCGGTTGCGCTCCAACATCGATGGTAGCGTTTATTGTCAATGAATCGACAGCGAGAAATTGATTTTGCTTATATATAGCGACACTCGGAGAGTGAAAAAGCTCTCTCCTATTCTTTCTCTGTGTGTAGACAGACAGATAGCTTCTTATTCTTCTCCAGACCCCCTTTCCCCGTCTGATGCGTCGATAATTGTGAAGATATGCAAACAGTTGATAATGATGAGAGCATTGAATGCGCCAGCGCAAGAGAGAGACATGCTGACGGCGGTGCCGGGCGTTTGACTGGTTTTTATTAGCACTAGAACGCGATTGTGAATAAAGGGGAATTATGGTGCAGTTCGTTTAAGCGTGCTGTCTCTCAAACGTGAGGCTTTTTTGTATAATTTTTTTAAGTGAAGATAATTGGCTGGTTTAACGCTTTAAAATGTAAAGATGAATTATGGTAATCTTGTAAAAGGATGTCGGCGTTTATGTATTTTCGTACTTTCTATTATTTTTTATTCAATCTCCGGAGGTTTTTAATATGATTGTCTATTATTTCAGAATATGAGAAAGAATTTAGTTTAGATAGATTGCATTATTCGAATATTTAAACGTATTCAGGCACAAGAATAAATATAATATTTGGTCAATAGAATGACAAAATTACTCAGCTCAAAATTATGTTTAATCGGCAAAGAAATATCAGTGAAACATATATGTTTAACAGAGTAAATGAGAGTTTGACTATGTAAACGTAGTCCTGCTACTGTTCAACAAACATTTACTCTCAATACCCCCAGCCGCGCACTCAAACCTCAATAACCGATAAGATAACAAAAACTAGCCGCATTACCAGCCCACCACTAACGATTACCAAAAGAAAACAGTCGCGGCAATCTTACGGAATCAGTGATTGCATTCCAGAGTCAATAAACCTCCAGCACGCGCCGCCTCTCTCTCTCTCTCTATGGCTCATCGCGCCAACGCGCTCATTATGCAAATGGCAAATATTCTAATGAGCCGCATTGTCACTGCATACGTTTTCTCTCCTCCTCACTCACTCACTCACACTCTGGTCTTTCTCCCGCGCGGGCAGTTGTATCGCAGTCTTACGTCACCGAGGCCGAGAACGAGTACGTGATCCGGGCGAACAGCGCCATCATGAAGTGCAAAATCCCGAGCTTCGTCAGCGAGTTCATCCAAGTCGATCAATGGATGGCCAGCGACGGCTCTATTTATACGCCTGGCAGGGAACACGGTACACACACACGCGCGTGGTGGTGGTTGAAAGAATGGAGGTTGATGTTGATAAGAGGCAGATGCACTGTCGCACCCCCTCGAGGTGGCACACCTCGCCTGTGATGTTTATATACTAACCGCGTATATATAGTCTTTATTACTCGCGCGTGACTTATATTGCAATTACCTTACTTTTTTAATATTAAAATATACTAATAGATTTTTTAGTGTATGATAAGCACATACATATTTTTACCATACCGATTTTCACAACTAAAAAACTGAAAAAAAGTATAACATTTACGTGTACATGAATGAAGAACGCGAGTTCGAGGGGGTAGCGACAGTGCCACACGCTTTTTCTTTTGATTTTCCACGCTCCTGCACACTGCTCTCCTGCCCACCTCTGCCCGTCACACTTTCCCACTCCCGTCGTCACTCCAGTCGGGCAGGTCGTGCTTCGGCAAATTAACTCGTGCTAGCTACACAGTGGGAAAGGCTAATCGCGCGTAACATCAGGCCAGGTAAAAAAAGTCAACGAGTTAGGCCCAACGGACGTGAGATCAAAACCTAACATGTAACGTTCATCCACGTTATTTTGAAAACACGCGAATTTGGGTGACACCATGATAGGTACAGGTGCAGTGAACGAATCATGATAGGATCGTTAACCGGGAGCGAGAATTATCACAATGTGTGTGTCTCTTGTGAATTGCAGCGGTTTCGCAGTACTTCGAGGTACAGGTGTACGACGTGTTCGCCATCCGCGGCAACGCGGCGATATTCAAGTGTCAGGTACCGTCGTTCGTCGGCGACTACGTCGTCGTCGCCGAGTGGATCAGCTCCACCGGGGACAGCTTCACCTTCGACAGCCAGTCATACGGTAGCCTATGTTGGCCGCGGAATATGGGGAGATGCGTTGTCGGAATGCTAGACTTTTTTGATAAATGTTTCTTGTATGATTCAAGCAACCGTTTAAAACAGAAATAGTTAGCAGAGGCTTAAAATAGTTGGAAATATGATGGAAAAACATCCAAAAATCAAAATTTATTAATTTAAAAAGAATTTTTCAAATAATACAGCCAATCAATTTTTAATGGAATATTCACAATTATAAATATCAGTTTAAATATTAAAACTTTCCGAGATGTTTTTCAAATATTTATTTCAATGAATATAACACGTGATTAATTTTCATTTATGATTAAATATTCAAGTAAATATTATTATTCAATATTCAATTAAATATTCGTTTATGATTAAATATTCAACATAAAAGATCGAGTAACAATGATTTTACTCTGCTCGAATCTTCCAAGAAATAATGATCAAAAAATTTAGCAATCCGACAACAAACTCCCAGCCGTTTTGCTGTATTAGATTCTCGCATCGCTATTTTCTCAATATTTTCACTTCCCCCGACGAAAGCAAAGGAAAAAAAATCCTCGCTCGGAGTATCCATATCTCTCTTACTCTCTCTTTGCTTGAAAACGTGAGACACCTGACCGCACACCCGTTGGTCTGGTTGCAGTTGTCGGGCAGCGATACGCAGTGAACGTCATGGACGAGCACGTCTTGCGGGGGAACGCTGCGATTATCAAGTGTCACATACCGAGTTTCGTCGCCGAATTCGTGCTGGTCGACTCGTGGCTGGAAGACGAGGCCACGGAGATTTATCCTGGACGAGATTACGGTACCATCAGACTCCCCCGCCTTCAAACATTAAACACATACATACATACAGACTCCTTCACACTCTTTTTTTTATCTTTGCTCTTTCGTTTTGTTATCATCTTGACTCGCCGTGCGCGCTCTCTTTCTCTATATCTCTCTCTACATTCTTCTCTGTGCTACCGAGAAGAGAAGAAGAGACGAGCGCAGTTCTCGGTTTTCGTATACAGCTCCAATTATACCATTATGTTTTGTTTTGGTTTATGACAGAACACGATTGGAATTTAAAGGGGTGCCAGGGTCAATTTAGAAATTTAAATAATTTTGCGCCGTAAATGTTGCTTGACTACTAGATAACATTTAAATCTTTTTTCTAACTTCTTATGTGTAACATATAAATGTAAAACAAAGAATTTATTACTAGAATTGTAACACTAAATTTTGGTTTAGTTTTTACAAGTATCTTTAAAATATTTATTAAAACTATGGTGCATTGACAATTAATCATTGTAGCGCCTTAAATAATGAAGTTTCCTTGTTATACGTTCATTGATATAAATTAAATTTTGACAAAATTGAACTACTTAAATTGAGTTTGGCACTCTCTTTACAATTTGCCAATACGAAATCGTTGCAAGACACGAATGAAGCTTGATATACGCTGTGCCATGCCGATTATACGAGATGTATATATAGATAGATATAGCCGATGAAGTTCACTGTCAATATATAGCGCGGAAAGTTACTTCGACACCTTTGCGTCGCGAGTTGACGAGAGAAGACGCGTGGAAATTCGATGTGCCTCAATTCATAAGACGTTAACTGCAGCTGCTCGCGCTGTCCCAGACTGTTTCACCGAAATTTTCCCATCCCGCCATTCACACTCATATCTTTTCTTCCTTGATGCATTCCTGGATGTTCCCGTCAACTTCCAGCTCCGCTCCTCTACCACTTTCTTGTGTAGCATTTTTCTTTTGTCACCGGCAGCATGTCGCTGGTTCAGAGTATTTTTGGGCTGTTTGTTGACACTGTGGAAAAGAACAATCTTAAAGTGTAGTCTAGAAATGTAAATACGGGAGGAAAATTTTACTGAACATTTTTTTATACGATATTTAGATTATATGAATTGCAAGAAATTTAGAAAAAAATTATTTGTCAGTTCGAGTATAAATATGTATAGGTAAAAATATGAAATTTTGATGTACTTTTATGTAATACTTGGTAATACTTGTGAATCTTCTTCGTTTAATAAATTAATTCATCAAATTACGGAGATTTAAATGTGAGTACTTTCATTTATCTATGCTCAAAAGATACAAAAATTCAATGTTTTATAAGGTTTTGCAGAATTTTCATCTTTTAGATTGTTCTTATACAATTACTTGAGGGCATGCAAAACGTGTGGCTTATTGAAGTTACTCCGAATTTTTCAAAGTTTTTTTCGTGTCCTCATTAAAACGTCTTAATACTTAATCTTATCATCTAAAAAAGATATATGTGTACAGATAACTATCTTAACTCATTTGTATGCGCAGCGCATAGTACCGACTTTTGGGCCTGAAGGAATTTTCTTTGTACTTCTATGTACCTATGATAAAACTAACTCTTTCTGCTGGTCACCTATAGCACATTCTTTTGAAAACTTAAAAAGGTGTCGTTATTTGAACAAAATAATTAATATTCCAAGAAAAATATTTAACTTTGAAAAATGTGGACGTTCTTATATGCATGAATTCTTCTTTCCTATCGCTTTTTCTATATACACTAGTGATTAAACAACTCGACTAACTCATTTTTTCTCCATGCCATAATGTAGATGGCAAATATCTTGTACTTCCATCGGGAGAACTGCATATTAAAGATGTGGGACCAGAAGACGGATATAAGACTTACCAGTGCCGTACGAAACATAGACTGACTGGAGAAACGAGATTATCTGCCACTAAGGGACGTCTAGTCATTACTGGTAAGTTATATTTAAACTTAATTTATGTATTTTAATTATTGATAATCTTCTTTTTCTGGGTCCTAAAATATTCATTTGCTTCAAATTAACATTTTGTTCGATAATATCTAATAACATAATTTCGACGCCTCCAATTCGAAAAGACTTATTTTGTAGAAACGTTTGTAATGGACTTATTTCGCGAAAGCGTTTGGAAAAGAATTATTTCGCAAACGCGTGCGGAAGGGACTTATTTCGGGACAGCGTGTAGAAGCGACTTATTCCAAAACTAATTTCCGAAGACTTAGTTGGGCGTGTTTATTAATTAGAGGCGTCGATTTAAAAAAAAAAAGAAAAAAAAGCTTTTCTAAGATATAAGATATATTATGAAGTCAATCTATACTATACTATACGTAAGTTTAATATATTAATGGAACCAGAAAAAGAAATTAAAGGCCGTACGTAAATACAACTGTTAGTTCCATAATTTTTTAACTATAATAAACTCTTGATTGATCAAATAAACTAATATAGTAATAAACTAATAAAGTAAATCAATATATAAATCACTACTAAATTAATATACTTGTTTTTTTAACTGCCCTTCAAAGTTGACCAATAAAACAGTAAGGCAACTATTTTATCTAATTTTAACTCACATTGTCAAACATTGTCAATAAATTATAATATTTGTATTTCTTTAAATCCATTTTTATACTTCCTTATTTCTTTTTAATCCTCAATAAACTTTATGTAATAGTATTTCATCCATAAATAACAATTAGAAGTATTTACGTACGGTATACGATTTCAATCTGTAAAATAAAATTGGAATTTATTTAGTTTCCGATACCAACAAATTTGTAAAATGTCATTTTTGATCACGATTTTAACTTAATAAACTTGTTAAACGATAAATATTAACATCGTTGAGAGATTCATATCACATCATACAAGAGATTGAGTATGTGATATCATTTGATGTCATTGTAGTTGCTAACTAGCTTTATTAAAGAGATGTGCAATATCGACATTTTCTCGTAAAGAATGCTATTTCACGTTATATAAACATTAATTTAAAATAAATTTTATTTTCATAATTTCATTTAGAATTCATTATTTTCATAATGATATTTATTATAATCAGAGTATCTGTAAAACTAACTTTTATTATTGCAATATTACAGTAAAGTAACACTTGATTATTTTTCAATTAATATATCTGTTAAATTTTAAATATGACTACTTCGATAAATAAGTCGTTGGATCCAATTTTATTTTATATCAAATATAAAATTATATACATATATTAATGCGCGTCCTCATTCCCGAATGAACTTGATTTTTAATCGTTCGTTAATTTTTTTATCAATTTATATTTATGTACTTCCATAAGACTGCTTATGTTTTTATGCATTGAAATATTCAAAGTACTGCAATTAATTGTATTTTTAGGAAAAGGATTTGAAAATCTCACATAATCAAGTTCATTCGTGAAAAACCTGAATGCTGGGACAGGGTACCCCTGTGGGCACGTACTACGTATTTGCGCCACCGGAGAGCTTTTCTTATACATGTTTCGCGCTAACGAATGTATCTTTTGTCAAACATTTTTTGTGCTTATTTACCATTTTCCCGATTTTCAATTAATGGCTTTCTCGTTTACTAATCGTCATACCGTGTGCTTAACTTTCGATTGGACAAAAAACATTCACACCCTTTTTCGCCATTTCACGCTTTGTTCTGTTAATACGACTTGGAGTTTATGCGATACCTCACACCTTGGTGCCAAAATAATAAATCGCCGGACTAATCGATTGTAATTTTTGATTTATTGATTATGCCCTTTTCTGCTGACGGACTTGGACTTACACGAATAAATATTTTTAAATATACGCAACGTTCGCTTGTGCAGAACCTGTTGGAAGCGTAAGACCGAAATTCCCAACTTTGGAGAATCTGATTGGACTAACCGCAACTGCAAATAAAAGTTTAAGGCTTCTATGTCCGGGTCAGGGATTTCCAGTCCCAAGTCATAGGTATGAAGCTTTTAATCGACACTCAATATATTAGGTGTGAAAAATGTAGATATTATTTGTTTCGAATGCAATGGCTGTAACAAAAATTCTGTAAGCTAGAAAGAAACTACAGAGGTATCGCATTTTCGTCCTTCGTAAGATAGTGAGCTATTTTTTCGTTTCTTCATTCACAAAATCCACCACTGGTTAAGTTTCAAATTACTAATTAAGAGCATACTTGGGTAACACATCAGGTTTTGTACTTTCCTACATTGTGCAGAACCGATGGGAAGTGTACGACCGAAATTCCCGAGTATGGACAACCTTAACGGGCTTGTGACGAATGTAAGGGGAAGTTTACCACTTCTTTGTCCAGCCCAAGGCTACCCAGTTCCGACGTATAGGTAGGCTCTCTATATACAGGAAATAGTTAACTACATACATTTCCACACTCACATGCATTTTACATATGCCATCTGATTTATAAATGGACACAGCAGACTGTATATTAGACTATTAATTTATCAGCATTTTCATAAGACTGGCCACAGAAACAGGACATTTTCAAATGACAGATCTCAATCTTTCAAAACTTTCAACTCTCATTATAAAGCTACTTTTTATATTTGTGTCTATGTTCATAGAGCCTGTTGCTGGCGTCAGACCAAAATTTTCGACAAGCGAGAACTCGCGCACTTATACTAATCGGTTCAGCGAGCCATTGACGCTTTTCTGCCCAGCACAGGCATTTCCTGTTCCAGTTTTCAGGTATAACTATCTTTATCAGTAATCACCTTTTCAATTAATACTGTACTGACATACCGATGAAACTGATGTGAACTGAAAAATACTAAGCGTATAACCAACGGTTTTTTCTGTTCTCTTTTATTATTTCTATTCATAAACACGTATTCTTTTTGCACTTAAATGTAAAGATTTTCTTGCATCGAAGCGACTGATTTCGAAAAATATTTTTTGCTTCTATGATTATTTTATTTAATCATAATAAAAATCAAATAATCATCTGATTTCAAATAAAATATTTCCAAATCATGAAAGCTTGTAAAAATGCTTATCTGTTATTTGTTTTCATTTACGTGTTGCGTAACATTCCTTTTATGACATAATCTACAGAACCTGTTGGAAGTGCACGACCTAAATTCCCATCTCAGGCTGATTCACAGACATTTAAAGCTATGCTCAATGGTGCGATGACTCTTCTATGTCCTGCCCAAGGGTTTCCCGTTCCGATGTACAGGTAACTTGCGCACCCAAAATTAAAACAATTACATTGGGGGCTCCTTTTATACGCGCAGAACCAGCTTCGAGCACACGACCACAATTGGCCGGTGGAAGCGACCTTCAGAGATTTACAGCGTCAACGTTAAAATCCGTCACACTCCATTGTCCCGCGCAAGGATTTCCAGTTCCACTTTATAGGTAGATTTCAATTATAATTGAACTAACAGTTAAATTAAGATAACTAATACTACTGAATGGTACTGAGAGATGTGACGTTTTACATTCGCTCCAAGGGTATTCCGTCCCAAAATTCGAGTAATATTGCTTAGTATCTAAGCAAACCATTATATTTATAGAACCTGCTTCAAGTTCACGGCCACAATTGTCTGGCGGCTCAGACTTTTTCCGGTTTAGTTCTGAGGCTGATAAGAGCATTACTATACATTGCCCTGCTCAAGGATTTCCGGTTCCACTTTATAGGTAGATAACTTTACGTATCTTCTGAGTTTAAATATGAAAAAACATAATTTCGGCGTATGTTGTCCCACATCAGGTTTTCAAATTCGATTCTTATAAATTACTATATTATTTAAATCTTCTCTTATTCGATAACAATAGAACCAGTATCGAGTACAAGACCCAAAGTGACATCCTTAGACATAAAATCAATGAATCCTACTGTCCCATCGGGACGAGCTTCAACTTTACTTTGTCCTGTGCAAGGATTTCCTGTGCCAGGTTTCAGGTAACAAATAAATTTAGATTATGTTCACAGAAAATTTTCTGAAAACTTAACGCGCTTTAATTTATAAAATGCAACGTCTTATACTGCGCCCCAAGGGTATTCCGTCCCCGAAGTACGAAAAAATTGCTCATCCGGACAAATAATTGATTTTGTAGAACCTGCTTCAAGTTCACGGCCCCAGGTATCTGGTAGTACAGACTTTTTCCGATTTAGCGCTGCAGCCACTAACAGTGTAACTGTACAATGTCCTGCACAAGGATTTCCAGTGCCGTTTTATAGGTAGATTATTTCATGTTTTTCTTCTCAATAAAAATTTCAATTATAGTACAGCATTTTGGTGTATTTTGTCCCACATCAGGTTCCAATATTCCATTGATTATAAGTACTGAAATATTTTAAATATTCTTTTATAAAAAAATAATAGAACCAGTATCGAGTACAAGGCCTAAAATGACGTCTTTAGATGTTAAATCAACAAATCCTTCTATCCAATTTGGGAAAGCTTCAACTTTACTCTGCCCTGTACAAGGGTTTCCCGTGCCAGGTTTCAGGTAACCAATGCGATTAATTTGCATCTATGAAAAATTCTGAAAACCTAACGTGCTCTCAGAGTGTACATCCTGGACCAGTTTTCTGTTACTAACGAAATTTGTTGAATATAAACTACGAATATTTATTTGCCTCGTAGAACCTGTTTCCAGTGTAAAGCCAAAATTATCAAACACTGACATAAAAGTTATACCGCAAACTCTAATTGGCAGCCAAGTTGGCTTAATATGTCCAGCACAGGGATCCCCCGTTCCAGCTACACGGTTAGTTAACAAACGTTGATACAGATTTCAAGAAGAATCGGTATTTATTTTTATTTTTAGAACCATCGTCGAACACGAGACCTAAATTAGCTACTAATAGAAAAGTTGAGTTCGTTGATGCGATGGTAGGCATTGCAACAAATTTGATGTGTCCTCTTCAAGGTCATCCAGCACCTCGTGCAAGGTCAATATTTATATTACATAATCTAACGAATTGTGATGTCTTGAAGAAGTAAAGCTCGTTTTCTCCTATTCGAAATACCCTGTCCTAGTAATAAGCAGTCCTTATGAAATTTAATATTGGGGAATATTTTCAAATAGAACCCGTAGCTACAAAAGCACCGAAGTTTTCAAATGAGGCAAAAAAATCATGGTATGACAAAATTTCTGGCCATGACATCACATTATTCTGCCCAGCACAAGGGTTTCCAGTCCCAAGCTACAGGTATATCTTATTTTTTTAGTATTCGTTAAAAACCACTGGTTTTTTTCTATCACAGAACCAGTATCCACAAAGCCACCGAAATCTTTGAACGAAGCTGTTATGGCTTGGTATGTTAAAGTCTCGGGTCACGCTATTACATTATTTTGTCCAGCACAAGGATTTCCTGTTCCTAGCTACAGGTATCGTATTTTTCATCTAATCCCATGGTATATTCGTATTTTTCTGTTAAATTATAACAGAGCCAGTTTCGACGAAACCTCCAAAATTTTCAAATGACGCTGTATTAGCGTGGTACGTTAAAGTTTCTGGTCATGACATCACGTTGTTCTGTCCAGCACAAGGGTTTCCTGTTCCTAGCTACAGGTACAATCTTTCGATCGATTCTTTTAATAAAAATATTTCATCCTTCCCAATTAGAACCAGTCGCAACGAAAGCACCGAAATTTTCGAATGATGCGAAACTCGCTTGGTACGATAGACAATCCAATCACGCCATTACATTATTTTGTCCAGCACAGGGATTCCCTGTACCCTCCTTCAGGTAAATCACTTTACTTTTAGGACATAGAAATTCGTTAATTTTAATTTTACTTTAGAACCTGTTGGAAGTAAAGCACCTGCGTTGACGGGCGATTTGAAAGGAGGGTTCATGATGAAAAAAGCCCGAACAAGTATTGTGCTATTTTGCCCGGCCCAGGGACACCCTATCCCTTTATTTAGGTAACCAAAAATATTAAATCATTATTAGGAAACACAGACTTGATGTTTCTATCATTTCTTTAGAACCGGTAGGAAGTAAGGCGCCTGCGTTACCTAGCGAAGTAGGAGGAGTCTGGATGATTAAAAAAGCCAAAGCAAATATTGCTTTATTTTGTCCTGCCCAGGGTCACCCTATCCCTTCATTTAGGTAATCGAAATAACACCATTATTATAAAGGAATATAAATTTGATGCATTCATTGTTTCTATAGAACCGGTGGGAAGTAAAGCACCTACTCTGACCGGTGAACTAAGAGGAGGTTTACTGATAAAAAAAGCGAATACAAACATTGCTTTATTTTGCCCTGCCCAGGGGCACCCTATCCCTTTTTTTAGGTAAATAGAAAAAATTATTTATATCAGAGAATATAAACTTGATATTATTATTGTTTATTTAGAGCCGGTAGGAAGTAAAGCACCTGCTTTGGCAGGCGGATTAAAAGGCGGGCTTATGATAGCAAAATCAAATGCGGATATAGCGCTGTTTTGTCCGGCCCAGGGTCACCCTATCCCTTCATTTAGGTAAACTAAATATTCCTGACATATTTATAACTGTTGCGTATTTGATCGGTAGAACCGGTACAGAGTAGAGCACCTTCCGTATTTGGCGAAAAAGGTAGTCTGATGGAAAGGCAAACTGATGACAACATCGTCGTTTTATGTCCAGGGCAGGCTCATCCTGTTCCCACATTCAGGTAATACGATATCGGACTGTCAATATTTTACTGACAAGAATTCAAAATATTTCTCGGAAATCTTTGGAAGAATTATCACTTTCAATCTAAAATTTGTTATTCTTTCACAAACTTCCTATGCCAATGAAGTCAAATTACAAATAAGATAAATATCAGATTTGTTCAAAATAACTAAAAACTGTTGTAGCTATAGTAGTATTTCCCTTAATGCAGTCTCTATTTACGACGATTGCATTGGATGCTAATTAGTTGATTGTGTCTTTTTGTTGCTTTATTAAAACAGCTTTTAACGATTTCTCCTAATGTTGATTTTTCTTTTTTTTTGTAAAGAGCCAGTTAGTAGTAAATCGCCATCGGTTCTAGGAGATACAAAAAGGTGGATGCAAATAAAAAGCTCGCAAACTTTTGAGATACCGTGTCAAGCGCAAGGACACCCAGTGCCAGCTTTCAGGTAGCATTTTAATAGCAATTTTGAAGCTGTCTTAACAACTCACTATCAATAACTTATATACAGAATTCAAATTCCAAACCAATAAATATTTGTAAGAATACCTGTAGAATATTAGCAAATCAAATGAGAACTATTTATAGAACCTATGGGAGTAAAGGCACCAAATTTTCAATCTGATGATCGTAGCAGTTCGTTCATTCGAGTAATTAATGAGTCGTTAACATTGCAATGCCCTGCACAGGGATTTCCTGTACCAATGTTCAGGTAATACAACTCTGTCATGTCAAAGGTTATTAGTGTAATTTAATCTGATATGATTTTTTATAAAATTTTAATTACTGGAGAAATTAGTATCGAGAAAGCCAAAAATAAAATTCATTACTGCAGTTACATCATTAGCTTTATATGCATCGATATATCGGAAAAATCATTTTTCAGTTTTGTATAAAAATATGACACCCTGCTTCAACATTACAATTAAGTATTTTATTTTTCTTTTCATATTTATAATCACAAACGTTCTTAGAGCCGGTAAATGGCGCAAAACCTAGGGTCGCATCGACGCAGAAATATGATGTTTTGACGAGTTCCGTTTCGTCCGAAGTAGTAATGCTTTGCCAAGCACAAGGACATCCAGTTCCAAATTTCAGGTATAAAAAAATTAATCTCGGCCAATCCAATATTCGGTTGGATCAAAATTAAATAATTCGAATTCTTTTATTGGTTATCAAAATCAAATTCTTTTGCCTATTAAAAATAATCCTAGAACCAGTAAACGGCGCACCACCAAAGGTCCCTCCTACTGCTAAAATAACCGTTTTATCAATTGCATCGACGTCAACTATATCATTATTGTGCCAAGCTCAGGCCAACCCGATCCCCATCTTCAGGTATGCTAGTGATTGTTCAAAATAATACTCATTAATAGAATAAACTCCTGATGAAACTGATGGTGTGTGTTTAAAAATAGTATTCACAAAATGTTTTTCTGAGATATATTATTTTGCAACTCTGGATATTATTCCATCACGCTTAACACCTAGGTCAAAATTTGATGGTACAACGAAATCAATTGGGGACGCGGTGACTTTATTATGTGAAGCGTAATCACTACGGTGTTTAGGTTGCATAATTCATTGATTTTTTTCAAATATCCCTTACGAAAGTGTACTATAGTTTTTACTACACAAATGCTGCAGTAATAGTTCTGTAGTAAGTTACTACACAACTACTACAGAAAAACACTGTAGTATTTTCGAACTGTAATTTCAACCACATAAAAAAGGAATGGATTCAAAACTACAGAATATGTAGTAGTTACTACAGGTAGTGTGCAGTAATGAACACAGTATGTCGTTTGTAAGAAAGGCAGTCTTTTATAGTTAAAGATATTTTTTTAAATTGAAAACATGATTTTATGGTAAAATGATAACACTTTTAATTAATACTCATACCGAAAAAAGAATGAGCGGCGTCGGCAGCGCCGCTTTTCTTCAATGGCACTTTCTTCCATGGCAATTTCCAGAGAATGAGCAGCGGTGCTCTTTTCTTCCTTAATACACCGGTCAATTCTATTAAAAGTGTTATAATTGATGAAGAAAATTGGCGAAGCCTACAGTATAGTATTTTTCTAACTATTATTACAGCAGGAAACAATGTTGAATAGTCGATGAATGGAGGGTAGCTCTAATATAGATATTATTACAGCATTTGTGTAGTTAAAACGACAGTACATTTTCGTAAGGGGTAAATTATTGAGATTAAAAGTGCCCATTCCCAGCATCAAAATAATATCAAATGACTAACTATTGTTTCATAATGATGATACGTTCTATTCCAACTTCAATTTATAGAACCAGTTAGTGGAAGCCCCCCGCGCGTACCGCCTCGTTCAAAATTAGGTGAAGTTACTAACGCATTAGGACAAAAGATAACATTATTGTGTGAAGCACAGTCTAGTCCCGCTCCTTTATTCAGGTGAGAATTGTTTAAAATCTTCTTATTTAGCAAAATTAAAAAAAAAAATTAATAATATGCCGTGTCCCAGCAACTGGTTATTCGTAATACATTAATGACTTTTGTTATAAACCTATTATATATTGGTTCCTAGAACCAGTTGGCGGCAGTCCTCCCCGCTTACCACCTAGGTCTAAAGTAGATGTCGTATCAATGTCACTCGGACGTGATGTTACATTAATGTGTGAAGCGCAAGCTAGCCCTCCGCCGTGGTTCAGGTGAGAAAATAAACGTCTTTGGATTAAAATCTAAATCTCCAACGTTTTTATAATATTTTAGAGGTTTTGAGTACTCTTTCCCAGCATTTTAATAGTCTCAATGTTATAATTCGTCAACAATTTTTGTTTATCAAACATCGTCTATTATTCATAGAACCAGTAGGAGGTAGTCCTCCGCGCCTACCACCTCGATCACAAGTAGACAAGGTAACAGGTGCAATCGGACAGCATAGTACATTAATGTGTGAAGCGCAATCTAGTCCCCCTCCCTTGTTCAGGTGAGAAATACTGAAAAGTTTAAATTCATTAACTTTTAGAAAAATACCACGTCCCAGCATATAATTAAGATTAGTAATAGTAATTCGATTTAATCTTTTTCTTCAATTCAGTGTAAATAATGATTTATAGAGCCTGTTGGAGGTAGTCCTCCTCGTTTACCAAATACGAAAGTAGACGTAATTACAAGCGCACAAGGAAAACAGTCTACGTTACATTGCGATGCACAATCCAGTCCTCCTCCCTTATTTAGGTGAGACGAATGATAGAGCTTGTGTTTGTATTCTTATTGGATAACAATTTAAAAGTATCCTTTCCCAGCATTTAAAAACGTGTGTGAGTGCTTATTTGCAAACTAACTTTTGCTAGTCTTACTAAAAATTAAAATCTGTATAGAACCAGTTGGTGGCAGTCCTCCACGTCTACCAAATTTGAAAGTAGACATGGTCATAAAAGAAGTAAACAAAGAAATAACATTACATTGTGATGCACAAGCTAGTCCTCCTCCACTTTACAGGTGAGACAAAATAGGAATCTGAGAAAAAAATTTGATTCAGGTACCTTTTCCCAGCATTAAGGAGCATTACTCGGTCTTCATATTTATTATCTTGCCTTTTTCTAAATTAAATTTTTATATAGAACCAGTAGGTGGCAGTCCTCCACGTTTACCTAATTCGAAGTTACGGGAAGTTACAAAAGCAATCGGACAGCACACTACATTATTGTGCGAAGCTCAATCTAGTCCTCCTCCGTTATATAGGTGAGAAAATTGACAGTTTTATGTTGATATTTAGGTGAAGATTTTGGGTACTCTTTCCCAGCATTTATTATGGTCCATCAATATTTTCAAAATTCACTTTTTCACAATTAAATCTAAATAATAATTTGTAGAACCGATTGGTGGCAGTGCCCCGCGCTTACCGCCAAGGTCGCTGTTAGGTAAAGTCGTGAAAAAACTCGGGCAGAAAGCTACTCTATTATGCGAGGGACAAGCTAGTCCTCCACCGTTCTACAGGTGAGAAACCATTGACAGATACTAGATACTCTTTCATTTTCGAGACAAAAAGAAGTTGGAAGTACTTTTTCCCAGCATTCCGATTAAAAATTTTATTCGATCTATAGTCCTTTATCAAATTCAATTGATAATTTACATAGAGCCCGTCGGATCGACTCCTCCACGCTTACCCTCTGCCTCCGCCAGAACGAAGTTAGGCGAAGTTACAAAAGCACGTGGAAAGCAAGCGACGTTGATGTGCGAAGCTCAGGCTAGTCCTGCTCCGCTCTACAGGTGAGACAAACGCGTCTTCACTGCAGTACCCGTTCCCAGCATAAAACGGTCGAAATAATATAGATGTAAATTTATAAGAATTTGAGAAAGCCTTACGCGTCCCCGTTTAACAAACGATTTTTAGAACCTCGAACTGGTATGGCGCCCAATGCCAAAGACAAGGATGTCAGTGGAATGAAGAGATCGATAGCGTCCGATAAAATAGTCGGTTTGGTCTGTCCGGTGCAGGGTTTCCCATCGCCTACATTCAGGTATAGAAAGCGCGCATTCAGGTTAAACAAATAACTCTAGTCAGCTTTTGTAATATATAGAACCGACGAGCAACGTTGCGCCACGAATCGCCGGCGAACGTTACGAGGGCGGCCGATTGGTCGGCATATCCACGGGCAGCGTCGTCGCCCTGATTTGCGCGGTTCAAGGCTCGCCGGCCCCCATACAGAGGTACATAGATCAGTCGGTTCCACTCGCTGGCCGATATTAGAACGAAGAGCTACTCGTTTGCGGTGGCGAACGACGAGGTTCCGGCGATGCGTGAATGTACTTACTATGTCCAGCGAAGAAGAAAAAGATAGTGTTCGAATAGATTGACCGGAATAAGTCAATTGCTTCTTAGAGCGTGTTCTCATGCGCATGTTGCGCGTTTGTCTCTCTTTAATTGCCCTCCGTTGATTTGATGTTATGGAATTTATTTCTACAGTAAGAATATTAATTCAAAATTATCTTCGTTATGTCGATTATTATGGATTCCAGTCTCTCATAACCTGTTATTTTATGCAACTTTTAGTCTGAAAAACAGTAATTGAAAATTCATGCCAGTCTTCATAAAAAATCAATGTTAGTTGCAACCAACGATATAGAAAATATCCATCTATTCCACTAATATAAATCTCAAAAAATAGAATCACTTTAAGACGAGTTAGACAATTCCCGTCTTTGCAGATCCCACTAGCAATGTAGCTCCCCGCTATGCAGGAGAGCGTTATGAAGGCTGGAAATTAGTCGAAGTACTCATTTCAAAAACCGTGGCCTTGAATTGTGCTATTCAAGGATCACCTGTGCCAATCACGAGGTACGTGAAAAATAATTGGGTTTTTCAGGAAAAGTCTTAAGTATGTTACATATTTGAGCTAACGTTAGATAATTTAATAATGTGTAATTTATCAGAATATTAAAAACAATTGTTTCAATTACAAAATTTCCTTTATTACTGTTCCACAAATAATTTACTTTGTATTCGTTTTTGTGAAAAACCCAATGATGTTAACAGGTTTCCCAAACGCATATTGTGTGGTATGACACTGTAAGTTTTCTTTGGTTGGATTTTATTTGGTTCCTTTGGTTTGCTTGCCATTTTATTGACTTCTTTGAGTTGACGGCAATTTCATTTCCGCACCTTTCTTCGAACACAAACGCTGCATTATCACATTGGCAAGAAGATTCGTATTTCAACAGATTGAACAGGTCGTCTATGAAAATGTATTTCATAGTTCTGCGCTGAGTTAATCGGTTCTATCTTTTCTTATATTGAGATTTTATTACCTAACGTAAGTTTTATCTGTTAATTTCTACAAAGAGAGAATATTCACTGATTATTAAATTAAATTAATTTTTTGTTATAATTTAACTAAAAATATATCATTGTCGTTTTATTTAAAGCAATTAT
>UXGD01002011.1:0-29214 GCA_900474315.1 Torymus auratus
TGAATTGAAGAACAACAACATCAAGTTTTTGGAATGATGTTACCATTTTCGTTCCTGTAGCCAACCTCCTTAAGGAGAAAGCGAAGCTCAGATATAATCTAGAAAAGGCTCGAAGCCTCGATAGCTACTGAAAGCGTAGGCAGATGTTTGTTTGTCTGCTCGGCTTAAAGTTTATTGCTCTGCCGAAGAGAACATCTTGCTCGATGGCGAATGTCCACTGGAGTTTTTTTTATTAAAGGTACTTTTATAGTGGAAAATTTCTACTTTTTAAAAAATGGAGGTGGAAAAATCTAAATATTTCTATTAGAATGAATGTCCATTATGTAAAAAAAATTATTCGTTTACAATATTTTATTCTAAACTAACTTAATTTTAATAGTAAATAACCTTCAGACTTTTTTCGATATATCTATTGTATTAGATTATTTAAAATTTTCAATTATCCATTAATTATTTTAGAAAAACCATTATGTTAAAATAGATTATTTGTCAAACAATTAATTTTAAAATAATAAAATTGTTTACTTATTGTTTATTAAATAAGCTATACAGAATTTGCATATTAGGACCTCATTACCGAATCCTAACATTCGATTTTGAGTAAGGGTTTCTTAAGAATTTGACCGACCAATAGTTTCCGTCGAAACATAAGATTAGGAGAAAGCGGCTACGTCCCTTCTCGAAACCGACTACACCAAGCGCAATCTTTTTTGGGTATCGTACTCCGTGCTAAATAATATATCACGTACCTACGTTGAGATGAAAAAGAGATTGTCAAAAAAGTTGACATCAAAAAGAGCTCCAAAAAGGATAGGTCCCAAATTGGCACTATTTCGTTGAGTTAGAGGAAAAAGATGTTATCTCGTCGATGCGTTGAAAAAGATGTTATCTGGTTGACGCGCTGAAAAACGTGTTATCTCGTGGAAGCGTTAAGAAGATGCTATCTCGGAGCGTCTCATTTCTCGCACTTTTCAAATGCACATAACTTTACACATAATCTACTGATTTCAACGATTCTCGTATCAATGTAAAGTAGAAAATAAGAGGTTTAATTTGATATGAGAATCGTTGAACGAACGTTACATGCATTTGAAAAGTGCGAAAAATGAGACGCTCCGAGATAACATCTTTTTCAACGTAACGACGAGACAACATCATTTTCAACGCTTCTAAGAGATAACATTTTTTCCTATAACTCGACGATTTAATACTTTTTGAAATGTAATATGCAACATTATAGAAAAATATTGAAGTGATAGTTTTAAGATCTTTAATAAATTACGTTTTTTCGATGAATTTAAAACTTTTTTTTAAATATAATTTTTCCAAATTTAAGACGTTTAAAAGACATTTTGCAGATTGATATAATATGTTTTTAAGATAATATTAAGATAATTTTTTAATTTTATCAGATTAAAAAAAGATTTTGAGCGAAAATTCTAAACTACGTAAAAAAAATGTTTTTAACCTCAAATATCTTTGGTCGTAATAGTTGGATTTTTTAAAACATATTTAATAATGAAAAAAAGAAAAATTCATAATCGCACAACTGTTGTCCGAAAGAGATAGCATGTCATAACGCTCTCTCTCTCTCTCTCTCTCTCTCTCTCTCTCTCTCTCTCTCTCTCTCTCTCTCGCACACCTGAGATACGATTCCGCATGAGATGCTTACTCCGTAAGTATATGCTCGAATAACATGACTGTCAATCCCCAGTTGAACTATATAACTATATATACTTGTATCTCATAATCTTGTATAATTCTTAATGACAATATAATTTGGCCATCAGGGACGAGGCTGAGAGAAAACAAAATTGTCGCCGACAAAAACGAAAGTGAGCGATACGTACACCACGTGCGTCACGTGTCTCTTTCTCTGTCGCAGCTCTGCTATATACTCTATGATTGCTCGTGCGTTCGTCTGCGACGAATGAGAGGAAAAAAAGCGGGATACAAGCTGGTGGTGCCCGCACGGGGATTTATACGGTTTATCGAGTGAGAGAGGGACGACACGTGCGCATCGCTCAATCTGAGGGTTTGTCTGGACGCTTCGGAGGCATTGGTGGGGGTGAAGAGAGTATACCTATATGTGTGGGTGCTGGATTATTTCGGATAGCCGCCGGGGGTTTTGTTACGGACTTGTGTAATATTTTCGCTGTACTCAAGATTGATAGAAACCTCGGCTTTATGGTAAGCAGCAATCATTGATATAATTGAGGAAGTGACGCGTTGGAATTATAAAATTGAATAAACCCACGTCTGCTATTAATAGTGTTTGAAATTTCCGGTACTCTAATTTCTTGAAAACACGAAACGTACGGTTAACGAAAATAACTTACTCGGTTATGATTAAGTAGAAGAAGTCGCAGCACGGCAAGACACATACGCTGGCACTGTTTTTCACTCCATCAATTGGCATGACTTTCTCATTTCTCGGCTGCGCATATAATTCAATTCATCATTTCATCACCTTCCAAGAACCATAGCGTAAATTAATTCCACCTTGCTTCGCCGAAACTTGCAAAACCTAATTATAATCGTTCGCGCAATTACGAGGGATTTATCCGACACTAAAACTCCAGCTCAAAATCCTCCCTCCTTATAAACCCACGCAGATCGATCCTTTTCAACTACCGCCCGCCGTATAAATTGCTCTTTAGCAGCTGCAAAGTCTCTCTCTCTGTCTTCCTCATAATTCTCTCTCCCTCTGGCTCTGGCTCTTCTTAAATGGCAACGGGAGAGGAGTGATTCATGAGCACCGAAGGCGAAAACATAAGCTTCGCGCGAGAGGGAAAATTCAAGAGCGCTGCGCATCAATCACCTCGCGCGCGCTTTTTCCTACTGCCTTCGCATGGCCCGCTTGAATTGATTCGGCGCTGTGCGGCCTTTTTGCGAGCGCGGGCGAGTGCGCGGAAAAAGTGGTGCTTTTGTTGATTCATTTAACGGTTACACGCGAGAGAGAGTAGGGAGGCGATGGCCCCGGGGAAATATGCCACGAGTCGACTGTTGTTGCGCGGTCGCTGTGATCCTATAGTGGCCGGAGGAGGAGGAAAAGAGAGGGGGAGAGGGTAGGAGGAAAGGGAGACAGGAATGTAATTTTGAAGAATGGCTGACTGTTTTGAATCCGGGAAAAGAGGACGATGCGCAATATGTATTTATGCGTGGGTGTCACGCGGCGTACGTGGTATATTTTTGATGCGGTTTAAGTATACGAAGAAAATGGTTGCTTTAAATGTTAATGGTTTCGATTCCGCGTGGTTCTTCGTATGAAACGTTGTTATACGTAATTTAAATATAGGTTTAATTAAAAACAGATTAAAATCTAAATTAAATTACAACCCAATTACAATTCTTTAACGTAATAACACAGCGGAGTTTCTGTAAATGTCCCCTGGGCGTTGAATCTCCCTGGAAATTCATATTGCTTTTCGCAATAAGTCGCCGCTAATTCACGGTTATTAATTCAGAAAATAATTAACTCCACCTTTTCTCTCTCCCAACGCACGCATCGAAACGTGCAGCACTTCAGCCCCGACAAATTTATAACGCAACAAACATATAATAGCCACATCTCTCTTCGTTCTTTTTTCCTCCTTTCACAACCCAATCTCCCATTATTAACTTGACAAACACGCGCAAATCATTTCTCCAAAAACATACACTTCCTCGCACATGCACAAAATTCACAAAATCATTTCCTCTTCGTTGTCAACTTTTTCTCTCCCCCACCCTCCAAACATAAACAAATTCTCCCCCTCCCACTCCTAATTTACTTTACCCAGGCGACTTTTGCTCTACAGGCAGACCACGTAAGTTGTTCTCTCCCGCGTGTGTGTATATATGCGTGTGCCCCTTTGTGTATTGTACGTTGACGTTTACACGTGGAGAGCTAGAGGTCTTTTTACGCACGCACGCGCGAGCGCGAAAGATAAACATCGCCGTAAATTCGAGATAAAGCGGAAATCTAATTAAGAGACGTGCGGAGCTGGAGTGTATACCGGCAGTGAGAACAAACTGTGCCGCCGGCGTCGTATACGCGCGTGAGCAGACGAAGTCGCTCGCGTTGATGAATAGCGAGGAGGGAGGCGTAAGAGGTTGAGCCCTATGGTGGTTAGGGTTATGACGCGATAGGGTAAGTCTTCTTTTTTACGGCTGCTGCGAGTGATCGTCAGGTGGTGCTTCCAATTAGGAAGATGTAAGGGATTTTTCAATTTTGCATGGATTGCTTAGAATTGCAGAATTTGTATGGTAATATAGATACATTCTGCAGTACGCAAATTCGTTCGAAGTTACTTCTACGTCTAATTATGTACCATGATGAAACAAACCAAGAGATCAAAGAATCTAGTAACTTTTACACGAGCGCGCGAAATCAAATACAGTGCTGGCTGCTCTAACCATGCAAATTCGGAAACAACGACCAACTTTCACCTTTACCGACGTTCCCTTTCTGCCTGGTTTCCCTTCCACAACTATGCCTGTTATTTTGGATCTTCCAGCATGTTTCATCTTCTTTGCGGTCTTCTTGGCAAACTACCGTGGAATTATCCGATGTAATGCTTTATTCGCGGGCTAAGCTTATTCTCCTCGCACAATACGAGCTTCCGCCAAACATATACAACATACACATACAACAAATCCTTCCTTTTTTCCTGTGCAAAGATTTAAATTAATAACTAATCCCAAAGGTGCTCCGATAATCTTTGTAATCCTTGCAATGTAACTTTCGCTAACCAACGGTTTTCGCAAAAATGCTAATGACCGACGCAGCCTGAACTTCCTCTCATCCCTGTCTGACCTACTCTTCATCCACTTATCCCCGCGGCAAAGCTGGCCTTAAGCTGACACGAACGCATCTCTCGCAATCCTCCATTATCACAAACGATACATTTGTTTCGCTATTACTGCGAAGCTCGGTCTTCCACCAACTTTGAAAAAAGAATACAATTTTAAATTCAGATTCCTTCCATTTCAGTTGTCTCGGCGCAAGGTCCGAGAGTCTTGTATACCACGTGGAATCGACATCACACGTTTCTTCCTTTTCAGAGCAGATTTCGTGCTCGCGGTGTACCTTTGTGCATCAGAGAGAGAGAGAAAGAGAGAGGGAGAAAACATTCTTCTTAAAGGGAGCGGGCGTGTGGTTATATAGAATCGGGCGAAAAATCGAAGCCGAAAATCGAGAGGAACAGAGAGAGGGAGAATGCAGCTTACAATGGAACTCTTTCTGGTCGTATTTCCTCATTGTATTCGGCGACTGTGCACACATACACACTTATTTCGAGATCCCACACCGGGAAGGGATGGAGCGCCGGCGGTACCTTGTTCCCGTTACTCTCTTTGACGGATTTGACTTTTTCGGCGTCTATGTACACACACGCGCGCGCGCGAGCGCTTTTTCACAAAAGCAAATTCCCTGCCCCATTGTTTGCGACTTTGGTCCCCTCTGTTCGACACAATTTTACAAATACCACGTAAGCTGGTTGGCAAGAGCAGGTATATAGTACACAATACCGGATCGTGCATTGAAATTTCAAATCTTATGAAATCCTTTTACAATAGACGACCATATCAACAATGTTTTCTTATCTATTACAATTGTGTGAAAAAAGTTAAACAACCGTAATTAAGTTTTTATCTGTTCAAAGAAAAATTTTTAAACGAAATTACACGCCAGACGTCTCCAAATTACACGGGCATTTCCAAAAAGACACGTTTTCCTTACACCTAGCCCACCCCGCCTGCGATCCTCAAGGCGGTCTGGCAGCTTTCTTCACCCAGGCCCTCGCCAAAAGAAAGAGCATTTTGAAGTCCCGGGCGGCGAATGAAAGTAAGTACCTACACCCACACACACACCTTACAGCGTGCGCGCGCCTACAAAGAGCAATTGAATGGACGCGCTGGCGCTTCAGACAGAGAGAGAGAGAGCGAAGGAGCTGTAAATACCCATTCGGCACGTCAAAAGCACGCTCTCTCTGTCTCTCGTCAAACGCGAACTCCAGAGATCCGCCTTGTACACATGCAAAGAGGAGGGGGCAAGTCTCTCTTTGTGCCCAAACGTACATGCTAAACTCCTTCAGAGAGGGAGGAAGAGTCTGTGTGTGTGTGTCGCGCTCTCTTTCGCGCTCGAGGATTATTGTCGAGGGTTAGGAGAGGAAGGGGATAGGAAGGATTGGGTGTGAAGGGGGTTGAAGGCGTAGAGATTTTCCGGGTGTAATATTTGTGAAGTGGAGCTAGCATTATGTTAAGTTAGAAAGTCTTTTTTGGTATTATTATAGGGAAAATTCATTCAAGTCACATAGATAATGATGAATTTTCTCATACAGCAGAATTAATGTTACGCTATATTCATTTTTTAATTCCTGCATATCGATTACGGCGCTCTTATTCGAGCTAATAGAAACAGATAATAATCAAAATCATGATAAATCAAAAATCACTTTAAAAAGAAAAACCGAAATACATTAAACGAGTCTATTACGGGATTCAACGAATTCTATTTTTACCATTCCCAAGCACTTTTGGAAACTTCAAAATCGACGTCTCATCTTTCATCGTTCCACATACACATCCAGGAATATAATTCGCAATGTCATGCGCCAGGGGCAAATCTCGGACGATGTAAACGTCAGAGACGGTTCTGAATTACTATTGACCCGAAAATAACAGCCGAGTGTCAAAGTGAGTCTGGTACCTTTCGTCGTACACGCACACTCACTCACACGTACGCGCATGCACATCACGGCCCTTCGAAGCGATTTGTTTGCGCGTGTGTGTGTGTTTGCGTGCGTGAACGCTGCTGTCGCGTGATATATATCTCCCCGACGGTCGTTTGTGCAGCTGCCAAATATGACTGACTGCAAAATTTATCGTTAAATTTGGGCAGCCGAACCTTCTGTAATCGACGTGCGGCCATCAATTCGTCCCATGCGATCGCGACGAGAGAGACAGAGAGAGAGAGAAAGAGAGAGGGGAAAAAAATAAAACTTCAACGAAATTCGCCCGTTATGGATTCGCATTTTCGGTCTGATTTATTCTCATAAAAATGATTAATGTGCCGAAAGTTTTGATTATTTCCTGTCATATTGTTTAAAACAATATATGGACAAAAAATTTTTTTTTTTTCGAAACTAAAAAAAATAGCATGATAAATTATTGTAATAATACAGAGCTAAATTAGGATAAATGACTGTAGAGGTCAATGGAGTATTCGAAGCAATATACAGCAATGAAAAGAGCCCGTGGAGAAGACCATTAATTTTGCCAATATCTCCGTAGCAATCCAAAGTAATTTTTCTTCCTCCACCTTCTCGAGTGCACTGCTGCTGCCGCCGCGTTGCGCCTCATTTCACATCTGACTTCCCCGCCAGTCTTATCAGAAATTAATAATTTTAATTTTCCCTTTCGATCCCTTTTCCTCCGCAATCTCCTCCACCTTCTCTCTGTACAAATTGATTTTATGAATTATCGAGACTCTTATTACCCGCGCGCGCCGTTCAATTTACCCTCTCCATAGCTATAACAGCTATCTCACCTCAATAATGCAAAACAGCAGCAGCCGAATTCTCTCCTACCCTCTCCGGAAAACAAAAACCGATTCGGCATCATATCACTTATGCACCGCCGGCACGGAATCAATGATTCACGATAGACTTGATCGATCGGGACTGCAGGGCGGAGGAGGAGATGCTTGGTTTGTGCGCAGACTGCAATTTTCCGGCCGAACAGACGCGCGATTTGTCATCCGATTGAAGCTTTAATTAGTTCGAGATATATATCTCGAAGACGAGAGCGCGTCACAGCGCGTTTAAAAAGTTCAAGTCGGCTGGAATTGAAACTCACGCGGATGCGGTTTTATACGCTGTCCGTGATAAATGGAAACGATGAATCGCGGAGGATCAGGCTGCGTTCGAGCTGCTCTTTTTTCTCAGCGATGTGGCGTTTTGAGTGATGTTTTGGCGCGATGAGGTACGGAGTTCCTCTGGTCGCGTGATATGAAAAGGGAAATTCAACTTTTACGTGGCAGTTTGCTATTAAGGTAATTAATGCGCCGATTATATGCTGACAAATCAATATAACTAATTAGCAACTTAAACAAATGTTTACTCTCCGGCGCGTATGTCCCAACAAATTGAAAGCTAATAAAGCGTACAAATTCTGGGTCACACACAGGGGAAACATATCTAATTATCCTTCATATATGCGCGTGAGCGGAGAAGTAAGTTGACATTTTGTAATTTAATGTATCGCTTTCAACGCTGTAGAGAGCTCGCGCCAACATTAATTATATAATCATGAAATTGCTATCGTCCTCTTTGTGCCAACGTATATTCACGTACACCGATCTCGACAACTGAAAGCGAGAATCCATTGTTACCCATCATACCGATAATTACCAACTTATTCATTCATCACGTGCAATCCCCTCTTTCAATTCACCATACTTTAGTCATTCATCCTCCCCCAGCCACGGGAAACAATGATAATAGCGCGTAAACGGCGCCGCTGGCGGAAAAAAAAACTTGATCGATAGTTCGCAAAGCTTCTTATTTGCTCCTTCTGTTACCAAAAAAAGCGACGCCTCGAGACATAACGGCCGCAGTTCCTCTCTCGCAGCAGCAGAGCGATTCAGTTATATTCCCCGCCACGAAAGCCCCCTCAAGAGAGAAAGAGAGTACGGGAGAGTAGGGAGAGACTCGCTGCCGCGAAATTTAAAACAAAAGTCAGTAAATGAAAGTTCGATATCGGAAACGAGTTAAAAACTTCGTCGGCGGGGGCTTATATGGCTGATAGCACGAGACGAGGGAGAGAGGGAGGTTATAAGAAGCAAACGTTGTTTTTCGAATCGATCGCAGGACGCTTTTATATTGGACGTTTTTTCGCTGCGAGTGGAGGAGTTGGTAACAATTATAAGTCGGGCGAAGTGGCGCGCGCGCTTGCAATGCAATGCACTTTGTTTTGTGCGAACGCTACCATTGTTAATATTGATTCGATGCCGGGGGGCGGTGTATTATAGGGAGGGTAGATTGTTTTGCGCTGTACTCGCTGATACATTGTAAATTACGAGTCTCCGGGATGTGATTTCGAGCAGCTTTGGATTTCGAGTGCCGAGCTTTGTTATAGTTGAAAGCTATGAATAATCGGGAGGGAAGGTTATATTGCCGGATTTTCGAGAGCGAAATGCGCCGTAGTTTCCGTGATTTGCAAAATTTTTGAATTATATTTTCTGTTTGACCCGCGATTTATGTCGATGATTTTCGATGAACGATTGGTGATAATATTTGAAGAAAAATATAAGGGATATGTTTCGTGTACACTACACTTGACCTTTCATAAAAGATTTCTTCCTCTCGAAGTATACATATAACTCTGTTGATGCTCATTCGAGAATATATATTACCACATAAGAGAGACTTCTTCAGCTCGGCTCTTATCCCAAAGTAAATACAAACCCACCGCTCAAACAATTGCCTCAATCGCTATTTAACCGACATTCTTCCCCGTTATACTCCCAATAACCATCCCACGCAGAGATGAGTCTTCATCTACTCTTAGCCCCCATGATTAATTATTCCGACGACCGACGTGTCCGACATATTCATCTTGGTTATACGTCGCCCCCCGCATACACAAGCCGACAATGAACTGCGGCCTCACAGGCACCATCACCTCCTTAGGCCAACAACACGTGTCATGTGCCTGATAATGATGCACTTTCTTGAAGGGCGCGCATCGCAACGGGTGGGCGGCTTCCTCTATCCATACACGCGTGTATAACCCCCCGGCTGCGAGGGTTAATTGCCGCTTGGCAAACATACGTCGCCGTTCCGCGCACGCACGCCGGCCAATCATCTTAATTACCAATCAGACGTCGCTGCCTGCACGCCTCTCCGTGCGTGTATCTTCGCACAGGAGAATAACCCAGGCTATATATGTGCGGCGTGGGGAATTCGACCTCCCAATCAACGGCTGATCATCCGGGTGTCTGGTGTGTTGTGCTCGCCAAGGTATATGCAAATCTCTTCGGTTCGGATTGCAAACTGCTGTGTGGTATAGCGACACCACCACCACTGCCTTTGCGAACTGCGTTTGACACTTCGTGTATGTATGTGTGAGCAACCACGCCTTCCTTCGATTTGCTGCTCGCGTGCAATCCAATTATGCCCGCTGCGATCTGTTGGATATTGGGCTGTGATACGGTTGTACTTGCTGCCAAGGAGGCCTCTGTGTTTGGGTAAGTGGACATGCAGCCGTTTAGAGAAGTCTGATAGGGGAAATCAGGGTCAGATTAAGGCATAGGCAGACTAGGAACTGCCCATGAGCCCCGACTATGATAAGAACCCCCGCAAACCAATATAAATAAATTTTCTTAAAGTATCAAACCCAAGCAATGAAGTTTCAGAGGCAAAGTAAATTTTCTTAATTTATTGCTGCCTCTATTGAAGAAAAGCAAATTTTTGATTTAACTGATGATCTATTTTTAACTGATGATCAAGATCGTATAATAATACCAAAAAGAGTAAGTAACACTAGGTAGGAATTTCGTAATAAAAAAAAAAAAAAAAAAAAACGATGACCTTATATAAACCCCCATCGCGGAAATTTCCCTATACGGCCGCAAATTCGCTAGTCGGTTGCCGGGAAAGGGGGAGGGGGAGAGGTAATATTGTTCTTTCGTGATGGTTGAATGATACACGAAAATTTAAATTTAACGATTTAAAAGAATTTTTGCCTGGACAGTATTATAATATATAGAATTTATAATTTCGTGGAATATTATCAGTTGCGAAATTTTCGTAGGCTATAAAATGCGCGGGTCGATACAACCGCGGCTTAATTAAAAGTTATTATTTGTTTGTTAACCATTATACCTTTATTAACTGATCAGTTTACCCCGCGTGCACATCATAATTATATTAAATTCAAGGCCTCAATAGAGTTATTTTCTAATTTAAGTCCATATAACCGCTAAAATAACCATAATTGCGCAATTATTAGAGCGCGGGATCTAATTAATTCCGGATAATTTTATGGAATTTTTAATTATAAATTTAACAGTGAAAGAGATCGAGAGAGAGAGCTATTTTGTTATTTTCTAATTTGAACGTCCCGGTGGAAAATTTATGATAGCGCAGGTACGTGTATATCCTGCAGCACGTGCCACCGTAATGAACACCTTCGATCCTCGTGGATTAGGTAATAGAGAGAGGGGGGGCTCTCACTTTTCTGGGCCATTCGATTAATTGCCTTAATGCATTTCAGCCGAAGGACGATAAATTTTCATAAACATTTATACGCTTTATCGAAAAACTATTCAACTTAAGCATGGCGATTATCAATTAGCGTCGCGGTGGTGGTGTTCCGCTTAAATCCTTAAAGGATTTAATGTAATAGTGATTAATGGCTCAGTGTATTATCAAAATTAGAATCATTTAATATCCAATCTTCGTATCTCGGTCACTTATATTTCAAGAATCCCTTTACAACTAATCTACCCCTTCTACAAATTATTTCGTTAAAAATAATTATTACTATATAATAATAATTATATCTTACAGATAAGCATAAGCAAACAAACACTTAAAACTCCAAATACCGTTTTCTATTTCGCGCCATTCTCAATAAGCGTACCAGCGAGCATCCCCGCTCGTCTAATTTTAATAACGATGCCATTGAAGTTGAAGCGAAAATTTTTTTCTCCCCGCGAGACATCGTATCCCTCTCGAATAACTTTAAACAAGCGCCAAGGGAATGGGAGAGAAGTTCAGCTATATAGCTGTCCCCGCGCGCTCTCGCGCTCTAAGTAATTACAAAGCAACAAGAGCGAATGGAAATTTAAAGTTCGACATTCATAACGGCCGCGGGGTGACGAAAGTTTCGTAAAAACGAGTGTTTGAGTTCAGCGAAAGTTTTCCCACCCTCGCGGACAATCGCTTTTCTGATGGAGGGGCGAACCAGCACGGGGGATATATATCTTCATTCGATAAGAAATTCAAATTTCGACAACTTTTCGGCATTTGCATTTGTATCGAGGCGCGAGTGGCGAAAGGTTTCGATTTACGGAATGAAGATGCGGGACGTCGAGGTTTACATTGCCGTTACGACAGTATAAATCGTTTGTCATTCAAATATTGAAGAAAAAAAAAAAGAAAAAGAGGGAAATAAACTTTGCCGGGCGTGGCGAGAAAAAGGTTCTCTCTTTCTCTCTCGTCTGACCTAAAACGCGGCATTTAAATATGAAATAAAATGTTAATTGGAAACTCTTTTATACGCGCACTTCAGATCTCGCTAATTATTTCGCCTTTATGCTCGGTTTCTTGTTTCCTAAATAAACTGCACGCGGCAGTTACGAAATTAAAAACAATTCAGCATTTACTATAACATGGCGGCCAAAAAATTAACATCTGCTTGTTCGCTGCTAAACAGCATTTTCGCCTTGAATGTCTACGCGCTTACATCACGCATGTACGCACATATACACATATCTATTCAAAATTGAAATTAGCAGACTCGCGCTATTCAGTGTACTCTTCGCTAATTACTTGCAGTTGTGTTCGGTTCAATACGCACTGGAACGAGCGAACGTCGATAAGAAATTTTTCGGGAGTTGCAGCGCGACCGGCTCGTCGTAAACACGCGTATAGATGCGACTCTAGCAAAGTGAATTAAGGATATTACATCGCGATAGAAAGTGTCAACTCTGTTATACTACGAACCGTGAATAGTGTGTTATGTGTGAAAAGTTTCGGCAACTATACCAGCAACACATTTTCCACGATTACTTTGTAAGTACCCAATTTCACTTTCACGAAATTTTTGCCGTACCAAATAAGAAAGCGAGCGTCCTCATAAAATGATTTCAATCTACCAGCTGTACTCTGAATCTTTTAGGTATATACGCGACCCCATGATCCACGCGCGGGCTTTATCATATCTGCTCGCTATATATATATCGAGTATTTTTCATGCACACCGCTTGCAGCCTATACTCAACTCGCGCGCCAATCTGAAAAGCACTTCTTTATCCCCATCACGCACCGTTAGATTTTCACCTTTCTCGTTTCTCCCGTTCGAGAAAACGTCACTCATATAAGTAATATAGTCGGCTACACGTCGATGAATATACGAGAGAAAAAAATCGTCTCCTCTTAGCATGCGCATGCGCGTTTCGATTCTTTTTACACGGTGTGTATATGTGTATACAGGCGTTATATGCCGTCGTTGTTGTTTTGGCAATACCGCGGGGAATTGAAATAGCTGTCATCGAGAGCGCACTGCTCGCGACAGAAAAATAACGCCAGAGTGAGAGAGGGAACGCACAGATGGAATATACGTTGCTGCTGCGTCGTTCGAGTTCGCGTTCTAGTTGGCGTTTTTCTTACTCTCTCTCCCTGTTCGAACATAAAAATTAATGTTTCCACGAAATTACTCCCTTTTCTGGCTATTAAACTTTTCGGTCGGTTGGGAAAAAATTTTCGGTTCGAGTGTATGTTTGGTACTTCGAAAACACATAAATTTTTCAATCCGTTGCAATGAAAAGTTTGTAAGTTTAGTACTCGTGTGATGCTTTATTTTATTCGTTTTACGTTGCTCGTTGAGGCAATAAAATATTAATAATACCTTTCTATTAATAAAGTGACTTTCTGGGTTCGACTATTATTAGAAACAATATATCCGCAGCTAAATGGAAACTGGAATATATATAATGCACTTTTAAAATTACGCGACTGATTGATTTTCCATAATCACTGTTATACTAGTGTTATTTACATTTCCGGCACGTAGATTACAGCTTATGGAATGTCGTGCAATGATAGGTATGGACACGTCGAAATGAATTACACGATAATAATGACAACGTGTGCTAGGAATTTATCAAAGCTTCTGTCATTTTGTGCTGTGCAAATATAGTGTAACGAAGTGCAATTTGAACCGCACAATTAATCAATCGTATAATACATACAGAGTACGAGATATATAATATTCGCGTTTGAAAATTACGTATTCCACTCAAGCAAAGTGGACGCGTCATTACGGGGAACGCTGCCGATATGAGGACAATTTGTGGGACAGAATTATTCGTGAAAAATCACCGTTTCGATATCTCTTGCTCTCTCTCGACTATAACGGCGAGAAAAGTCCTTTATATTCTTTTATATGTGAAATCATAAACTCCGGCCGTGCCGATCTCTTCGCGCTATTCGATAATCGTTAACCCAAATTGGCCGGGAATTTATCGAACTTTTTCTATAGATAAACGATCATTTTTAACGGTTATCTCGTTAAAGTTGCTGATGCACTTGCTTTAATAGGAGAATGTATAGTTTATTTTAGCTTCCAATTACGTCAAGTTTTAGAGAATTCGAAATGACCTTAATGGTCTAAGTGAATGACGTTATTTTATTATTTGTTATTTGTGATCCTTTCAAGTGCGTATGTATATATATACATGTACATAACATTGTAACTGCGTATTGGATTTCAATGTAAGTACAGTTCAGAGATGTAGTGGAAATAACGTTATTCGTTGCATTAACAGAAAACGGTTTTGTAAAAGGTAGATAACATTTTGGAAGTAGAGAAAACTTTCAAATGGAACTACGTACTTTCAAGAGAGAGTGCTCACGATCTTGAAAAGCTATCTCGTTTATTATCAATAACGGCTTTTACATCGAACACACTAAGAGAAAAAAAGTAATAAATGTTACCTTTTTCTATTGGTGTGCGAAATTGATTGGTACAATAAATGTCACGTAACTAAATTAAATAAGACAAATATCATGTATTGTTTTAATATGATTGTTTTATCATTAGTACATCTATATTATTGAAGTACCAATTGAAGCATATTTTCCGCTCGTACACTTCAACCGAGTGGTAATAGCTCGTGATTTCAAATTAAAATGGCTCGCCGTTGTATCGTGTAAAGCATTGGCGACTATCGCTGTAACAAGTCGTCGCTGTTATTGCTTTTTAATAAAATCGTCACCGCGGTATCGATGTACCCCCCCTCGATATTGGCAAAAAATTCACTACTCGGGAGAAAAATGGTTTACCGCCTACTTTTTGATATTACGAGTATTACTATATTCTCTTGTAATGCGTGGGTCAGTCTGGAGCTTTATTGAAACCCCCCAGATGCTATAACGCTTAATTGAAACTCTCAATTCTGTAATCGCTCTTTGATAGGAGGATCGCGTGCCGGCAAAAAATCCGGTAAATCCTTTTAATTTCGATATTAATTAAATGATTAATAAAAGTGGATGATGAAGTATTGTACTTTGATAAAATTTTTCGATAATATCAATTATATGCCTGTTATAGCCGATTATGAAAAATAAAACTTGTTCAAAGTTTTCATAAGTAAAATAGACTGCAGTAGTAATACTTAATTTTTAGCAGTTTTTTGGACATTACAACGAAACTTACACAAATCATAGAATTTAAGTGAATATTTATACGAATATCATAATCTCAATAAACATTTATATTTTTCAAAAACTCTCGAAATTAATAAATGTGAGTATATAAAAAGGAATGTGTACTGTAAAAATAATTCTGTAGAAATGGATCGCATGGCACTGAAAAAACAATATATAACGGGTAAAAATTCTTCCAACTCACCGATAATCGTAGCGAGGATGAGAAATCCGAGCGTCGTCGCGACCACAATCGACACGATCAATCCGTACTCCTGATTCGTCAGATTGCCAGTGGGCACCACTTCCATGCCGTAATCGTCTCCAGGCCAGGTCGCGTTACCACTGGCGTTGATAGCCTCGCGTAGAGCCGAGTCGTTCCACATGGAGGCCGAGACGGTCAGCAGCTGAAGTAGGCTGTCGCCGGTGACGTTTGTGGAGGCTGTGCCGCGGGCCAGCGCACCCCATGCCCACCATAGCTTCTCGCTCGTCATCTCTCTCTATCTTTCTCTTTCTCTCGGTGTCTAGCTCTGTCTCTCTGCAAATCACAACAGAGGGGATAACAGCCCGGTCATCCGATTAGCGAGGAAGGGGAGTATAGGTCCTTTCGGGAAGTAATTGCGGGTTTACGCGAGCCGGGTGACCCGGAAAATTGCGGCCGATTTTGGTGTATAGTGGAGGGGATTATGAAAAATTTCGGTGGTGAATGAGGAGGAGGAGGATTAGGAGGATGGGTGAGGAGAGTTGTGGAAATGGAATGATTTTTGAGGACTTTTGTGGGAAAATAGGTGTAAGCGGATTTTGGTAATGCCTTGTACGTGTTTGAGGCTTTGTAAACAATGGAGATGAAAATTTTGAAATGTGAGAGGAAAACGCAGGTGGAGCAAGAGTTTGTGAAAATTGTTTTAATTTTTTACTTTGTGCGTTATTTCGTACGTAGAATATATCGATCTTTGGAAAACATTTAAAATACATACAATCTCTTATAGAAGGCGAATTAAAAGCTTTAAATGAATATCTATAAACAATTGTAAAATTCATTTTCAAAACGTGCTAAAATCGTTCATAAAACTTTAAAAAATTTGAAAACCGCAGTCTCAGCGCCTGATACAAGTTTACGTATTTTTATTTGACCGTTAACCTCATTAGTACTTAAACAATATTGAATCAACGTAACTTCGTAGACAACCTCGAACAAACTTAGTTTTCTTTACAAAGTTATTTATAATAACATTGTAGAATCAGTTAGAAACAGACGGCTGTATTAATTCGCGCCTTTGTAGAAAATTTTGCAAAATGTATTGAATTATCTTACAAAGAGAATTATCACCCCGCAGCGCACAATTTCTATTTTTGTCCTTTAACTTTAGATGCGTATAAGCGACACTCTCGATTCTTATATATATATATCGTGGCGTGCTTTCTCGTTCACGTTTCCCGCGCAGATTAAAAAAAAAATTGTATTTTTAGGTAAAATATTATCTTTCAATATTACCACCGTTGTTTTACTCCTATCAGCATCCGCGGAAAATTTATATTCACGAGGTCGCTGTAAATTTGATAAGCAAAAAGGTGCTCCGGAGGACAATACGTCAACACGAATATTCATCCGCACGCCCTATCTTCAAAGTAGACATAAACAAAAGCTCGGGTACGTCCGTTCCATGCGACTATAATTTATAAACGTATTTTTATAATTTTTTTTATTATTCCAGTACCGTAACCTGTATACTAATAATCAAAATAAACACGAGCCCCTATAATTAAGCCGTTCACCCTCTTTTCTCTCACAAATTATAAGAAACCCCATATATACCGCAACTTCCACATCGCGCCGAGTTTTAATTCGTCAAAGTGCGCAACATTTCTCTTTCTTGCGTCAAGCGATTGAATGAATTACGAGTCGCTCGCGGCGTAGCCCTCCACCTTCGCGCAAACGGTAGGTAAGTTCGTTGCATGCTCGCCTGCGCGTGAGCGCCAAGTTCCGATTAATGGGCCCGCGCGCAGTCGCGAATTACAAGGAGGCCAAACAATGCGGACTCTTCTCTACTCCCCTCTTCCTCTCTCGCCTGTGCGCATTGATTCCGCACACTTTGCAGTCGCTTTTAATTGACGGAGCGAGACGAGTATATATACACACCTCCCTCTCTCTCTCGATTTCCCGTAATTACTTCGTTTATACAGGCGTCCGTAGAAGATAATGAAATGAAGCTGCAAAAGACGCGCGCGAAAGTTGCGCTCGACTGCCTCGATTCGCGCCGCTGTAGTTCTTTAATTCGATTTCAGGCTGATTTGATTTGCGAGGAATAAGAAAGGGAGAGAGGAGTGTAAACGAAGCTGATGCGTTGTAAATTGACGTGCGGGTTGCGGATGCTGCTGGCCAGACGTAAAATAACGAGAAAAGTTTGCCAGAGGGATTAAGGTTTAGTTGTAATTTATACGGCGCGTGGGCGATCGATCTCCTCGGTCGTGTTTTGTTTCACATGGTTATCTGTAATTGCTTGACAGATTCGCCAAATTAAAAGTTACATGAATTGTTTTCAGTTTATATTGAATGAATTCCTAAAAGATGATCTACTCGCAAAAAATAACGCACACGATTGGGTATAGAATGTATACGGGAGAAAAAGGACAAGCGTCTAATAATACTTCATCGTCCATTACCTCGATTAATCTCGAACGGGAGCCATCCCAGTGCCGCTCGCGAATCACGCGGCCGACTCGTCGAGGTGCGAGGAGCCCCTCCGTCTATCTGCAACAAAGAAACATACATTGAACATTAACTGATGAATATAAATACAATCAATTTCAGGATACGGGAGCATGACGCATTCGCGAGAGGAATTCGGCAGTGAAAAGTGTAATGAAATATCGATCTCTCTTGTGCATATTTCGCCAGTTAGAAGATTATCCCCTCGCTCTTCCTTTTTTCTCATTTCCATCCTATGTATGTCGCCGGTATTAAAATTGATGCGACTCCGGCAATCGAGCTGCGAATGCTTTGGCCAAATCTCTCTATTCTCCCGGCAAAATAGAATCCTCTTTCCCTCTCCCTTTTTATCCCGTTCCCTCTCGCTTGCGCGCGTGACTTCTCTCGCGGATTTCATATATACTCAGCCACGCGGGCAGAGAAGATTTTCCGCTCGAGAGAGAGAGGGAGGATTGGAAATAGGCTGCAAAATGCCGGTATTTTGAATGGCGCGGGAGACGCGCGGTTTTTCGGGATTGACGTCGCGTTGTGTAATAGGATATGATTTTGTAACGAGGTATATTTTTGGGATATAGCTGTGGTAACTTTATTTTTTTTTGTGATGGGTACAGAAGGAGATTGGCATTTAAAAATGGAAAAAATGAAATTTTTCGTTTGATAGAGCTTTTGTCTGTCGATTGGTTTTTATGTAAAGTTGATGACAGTTATAGCAAATTTACCTCGCTAAATACGCATCTGTATGTATGATTCGGGACGAGGTTGTAAAAATTTGACGTTGGAAGCAAGTTAATATATCCATTTGACAAGTTCAATTCGACAACGAAAATGTCACATTTTTCCAAGGCACACCAAATGAAATTACAAATTCTATTACCAGTCTTTCCGTTGACATTCAGTTTTACCGTTTTGGAAAACAATTTTTCGAAATATAAATAAAATAAAGAAAAATATAAGAGAATTCGAAAATCTTATATATACATCCAGCGTAATTGTTTTCCAATAATTGATTTAATCGGGTCTTAAACTTTCCAGCAACTCGATTATATTACTTAATCCCGGTATTGCCAATACCGAATTAGCAAAGTTTCCAACTATAAAAAGTTGAGGCGGAAGAAGAGGCTAATGAATTTAACGAAGTAAGATTACTATCAAATACGATTATCCCCTTGACAAACCACCAACTTTTCGAATAAGACCTAACTTCTTTTTAACGTCATTTTAAACCTTTAAAAACCAACTCAACAATATTCTTAATACTTTAATAAAGCACACTACACCTCTGCATTTGCTCATCCTTCTACATTTCATGAAAAATTCGTTCCTCCACTCTCACACTACACAGGTGTTATGCGCACGTGCGGAACGTAGCATCCGCGGAACGTGAAACGGGACTTCTGAGAATTTCGAAGCGCAAAAGCTGCGAGCGTTCCGTATAACTACGTACTTGGCCCTGCAGCCTTGTGACAGGGGCAAGGTCCAATTGTGGCAAGTTGAGCTCGCCCGAAACTTATTCTCGCCCGTGTGCGCCGCGCTCGACGTCAAAATTTCACCGCGTAATGTACTTGGCAAGAGAGAAAGAGAGAGCGAGCGCGGAGATAAGTAAGACGCTCTCTGGGTGACTGGGTAATTAAAGTTTCGATTTGTCTTGAGCTGATGTGGCAAGTTTTTGGCGAGAGAGGTCTGGTAAGAGATTTTTGCTGTCGTGATTGGCTCGGGTCGAGTTGAAGACTTAAATAGATGTATTTGTTTTACATTGTTACTTGTATTTCGGTTTGAAAGGTCATATAGAAACACTAAAATGAATTCAGTTCTAAAGTTCTTTAGAGAGAAAGTAAAAATGTTCTTGTCAGTTTAGCCGACGTTATGCTAAAATTCGACCTCTGTAACTGCAACTGGTATAATTAAGATAAAGTATTTTGCAAATTCATGTAAAATTGAGTGATTAACATGCTAATGATGAAAACGTAATATACGCCATTCGGTTTTCATTAAAAACTACATTGTTTAACCTCTGGCCCATCGCCAACCTTTTTATTCACTATTATTCAACTCCCCTATCGCTACGAATAACTTTTCACTAACCCGCAACTCACGAAAAATCATTCGACTATATTAAATCAGCGTATTCGTAACGCACGAGTCCGCCTCCGCCCTCCCATATCTCTTCTATATTAGCTGCATTCGAAATCTCTCATCCCCCCGTTCCCTCCGCGTTCTTCCCTTTTCGTCGTAATAAATAAGAAAAGCAAATTTCCGGGCTCGGCCTGGTGTTCCGGAGGAGGCGGCGCCGCCCCCTCATCAAAAAATACGGATTCGCCGGCGCATAAAGGGAAGCCCCGCGAGCGCTGATCATTCAAAAGGCGATTCTTATTCGGCTGACCAGCCAACCGCGGCAGAGACTTTTCCAATTTTGCCGCCTCTTTGAAAAATGTCTTATATGGCAGGAGCGCGCGCACTTTCTTTGCTCTCGTGGCGATTGTCGGGTGGCTTTTGATTAAAAAATTTTACAGAGGCAGGGGCGGAGGGATATATAATTATTACGGCCTGGAAATATCTGATTGGCGGATTTGTCCGGAAGGGATAAGCGAAAATTGTGGCGTGGCGTGTTGGTATTAGTGTATTAATTCTATGCGGAGGGTTTTTTCTCTTTACTTCGACGCTGCGGGGAGATATTGTAAGACGATTTCGCAGCGGCTAAGCGGATTTCGCGTCGGTTGACTTGTTCACGCGCACGCGACGGAATGAATTTCCGATTGTGTGGATTCAGGCCGCTAAAGCTCTAGCGAGAGGAGTTTATGCATGTGTGTGAGGTATCGATTGATCTTATTTTTGTAACTTTTTTTTACAGAATATATTAATATATTATGCTGTGAAACGTCGTTTTTCAATAGTATTTTATTTGTATAATACAAATAATAATTGCATTTGCTTCAGTTTATTGTTGCGAAATTCTATGCGATTTGTTGAAAGTAGATTGTTTGATAGAGAGCAATACGTTTACATTATTTACTCAATTGACTATACTCATCCTAAACTAAAATCATGAAATTTATTGTCGTATATCATGCTTGATTTTTGTAATTTGATGTATCACATAATGTGCGTGAAAAAATGTTAAATATAATATGTATACGTCTACACGAGATAAATGTCTAACCTTTAAAAAGCCCTTATTAACGGCTTCTATCTTAACGTTATTATAAGAAACTCTTTCAAAAATCCTCTATTTCAAAGGAAGAACATTCAGCCAGAAAGCGGTGCACAGAATCTTTCGAAAAGAGAAAAAACTAGAGGAAATAAACTTTTATTTCCTTTTTTCGGAATCATAAAACCTTTCGCTCTTTCAAATTTGAGCGTCTAAAAATTTTTTTATCCGAAAAAACAAATAAAAGTTTATTTTCTCTTCTTTTTTCAAGTTTCTGCGCTGTCCTTTGCAACTGAAGGGTTCATTTTTTATGTTAGGGATTTAGAAAAAAAATCTTTTTTCACAGTAAAAAACTATTACAGTCTTTTCCAACATTTGTCTGGTACGTTATCTGACATAGAGAAGCCGAAAAATGATGTTCGAAGAAACTTTTCTTAAAAAAGGCATGGCCCTTTAGGAACATGGTCAAGTGAATGGAAGCTTTAAAAAAATCTTTGGTAATTTTTACAAGATATTCTGTAATTTAACTTTTTCCCTCCATGTATTTCTAAAAAAATCCTTTATAATGATAAATTTCGAAAATAATACATTTTCTCAAGAAAAGTCGCACATACATTAATAAAAGGAAATAAAACTAAAGAAGCTACTGATGAAAAGTTACATAAGTTCAAAGATGAGTGTAAAATACACAATGTGCTACGAAAGTGCACAGAAGCGGGTTTAGCCATCAAAAACTAGCGTATTTTAACGTATCTAACTTTTAAAGGAATCAACATTTTTCACCTGGTAAAAGAGCTAATGGAAGCTTACATTCTCTAGTTTTATTTTCTTTTTTTAAATTTTCTTGCGACTTTTCCTGACAAAATTATTTATGTTTAAAGAGGGGTAATTTTTAAGGATTTAAAAAAAATGCAGCCACTGTTTGTAAAAAATCTCCCCACAACATTCACAGTAATCACGGCCTTCTTTATATTCAAATTGGTTTAATACATGTACCACATTTTTATGAATCATAAAAAACCTGGTCTAATACATGTGCCACGCAAAAAATTTTTATTAACCTTATGTACCCAGTTGTTTGACGTTATCTGTAGAATTGCTCATATCCATAATTACATAACCATAAACTGAATTCAACAAAAATCGTAAACTCACTGTTCCACCCCACGGCCTTCATCCCCAAATGGAACCGCTATAGCAGCAGTGGCAGTAGCGTGCGACACCTCGCAAAACGATAATCAATCACATCAGCATGCAAACAACATCCCTCGCACGGATTCAGCTTGATCCGAGAGAGTGAGAGAGAGACCACATCACAATCCAGCCGCCAGCTGCCGCTCAAAAATGTCCCTCCACCGCCGCGTACAAGATCGTTGTCATTAGCATGCGGGCGTCGCGATTGTGCGCCACGGCACCGAGGTTAATAATTGGAGTTTGCTCTCTCTCCCTCTCAGTCGCATTCGAACGCGGCTGCAGCGTTGTTTGGCGGGCCGGAGGTTATATACCGATTTTGCAGATTAAGCGTGTATAGCCCTCATACATATGTATATACAGAGAGAGAGAGAGAGAGAGAGAGAGAGAGAGAGAGAGAGAGAGAGAGAGAGAGAGAGAGAAACGTACCATGCGCTCGCTTATTCATGAGTAGGTACGTGTATATATATATATATATATATATATATATGCAGAGGGTGGAGGGTGGGTGCGCATTAAGATAATCAAGATAATAAGCCGCGGCGACATACAAAGGAGCGTGTAATATACTTTGCCGAGCGGTGTGTATACGTTTGATATATCGGGGGAAGGTTATGGACTAATGACCGAGCGTAATGAATTCACGCGTAAGATGCACGTGACGGCTGTATGGGTTATATGGTGTATGCGTCGTGTCTTTTCCCGATGCGCTAATGCGTCATTGTTGTGGACCGGTGGGCGTATAGCTGACGCGGTTGCGGTTCAATCAGTTATACCGATGCTGAGTAATGCGCTATGGCGGCTCGCGATGGATTGTAGCTGAGTGGATTGGAGGAATGTTTTTTGTTGTTGTTTTAATTGGGAAGGGATTTGGGTAGAGATTTGGTAAGAATGTCGAATCTTTTGTATATATGGTATAGACGTAAACATTGAACGTGCTTGGCTAGATATGTATTTTTCAATCGACTTTTTGAGCATGCAGCTCAAGTTGTTATGGAATAACTTAACTTAAACCACATAAGGTGGAACTAAACCGGCGTTCCAACAATCTCTTGGAAAGTTCTTACTCTAGTTACGAATAATTGAATTCTATTTCAGTAACGGCCGCTCTCCGCAACTACTTTCCGACCGATCAGAATCTGATTGAGCCAATACAACTTACCACCGCCGCGGCTTGTTTCGAAGGCAGGGAAAAGCACATCTCTCCCTCTCCCTCCCGTTCGATTCGAAACGCCGAAGTCCTAATTCTCCGTTATAGCAGGGATTAAGATACCACTCTCACCTCCCACTGCGCTGCTATATATACACTCGATTGAAAATTAGGTTAATCGAAGGCTTATTCCGTTTTCGCGGTTTATACGCCACGCGGCCGGCGGCGGCTTTTTAAGCCGTTTATTGCGCTGTAACACTCCTCCCATCGAACTTCGTATAAGCCTTTTCGCTTTTTCAGCCGGATGAAGATTTCTCTCTCTCTCTCTCTCTCTTTATATCTCTCTCGCGTGAATAATTAAGTTCGAAACGACGACGGCTAATTCGCTATTGGGTAATTCGAGGGATAATGTCTCGTCAGTTGGCGCCAGGGCGCGAAACGCGATTTCCGTTTTAACGCGCTCGCGCGCAGTATAAAGCGAGGGAGAGGAGGCGAGAGGTGATACACAGAGAAGGCGCAAAGGAGCGGCGTCTCTGTGTTGGGATAATCTAATGAGAAGTCAGCCTCTGGGAAATGGTATTATGCCAGTCAACGGAAGGGAGAGGGAGAAAGGAGGGTTGTAATAGGTTGAGAGACGGACGACGACGGTGGTGGGAAAGTTTTCCGGACGCGCGAGTGTGTATATTGTTCGCCGACGATGAATGGCCGAGTTTTTGCAAATTGGCAACGCGTGTCGAGTTGAAGAGGGTATAGGTGTGAGTGTGTGTACGCTTTGATCTAATGGTAATGCTTTTCATTTTGGCCAAAGTGAAAATCGCATTATAGAAGTAAATATTGTTTGTTTCTTTTTTTTTAATTCTTTGGAATCAACTTGTGAAAGCATAATATTTATAGGTAATAAAGTTATTTGAATAAATATTGAACGAAATTGGTTCACCTCGTAATAACTGCATTACCAATTAATTTCATTTCGAGGTTGATCAGAGAAACCATGCAAATAATGTTTGTATTTAACTAAATTGTAAATAAATTAATAATGATTGTTTTCGATAACAACAATGAATACTTCCAACTTCCATTGGAAATTAATTCTCCTCGATTTCCTTCAATTTCTATTTTCCCATATATCATATACATAATACATACGCGTTTCAAATCGACTACAATAAAATCCGGCCAGAGCGCGAAAAAGTGAATATAATATTTCAAGAGCTTACACGTGTGTGTCCCGGCCAATTTAATTTTCCCGAGAGCAAAGTTGTCCGCCGCAAAAATAATTCACGCTCTCGCTCTTCCTCATCCATCGCCAGTCCATTTTGCGCGTCCGCGTTGTGAGAAATGCCTTTGTCCGCCCAAAACTTCGCCTCGCTTCCGGGATTCGACCCCTCCGTCGACAACTATCCTACCACCGAAAACTTTGCCCTTTTGGAAGAAAGAAAAAAGTCACGCGAGCGCGTGAGAGAGCGACACAGGTGGACGTCGCTCAAGAGGCCGCGCGGGAAATGATTGCCATTTTCGATTTGTCGATGATGCGGAAGTGTAAGAGGGAGAAAACCAAAAAGAGCAAATATATTAGTTGGTCGCGCGAGCACGTGACGGGGTTCCCCAAGATTAAGAGTTACAGCGGCAGCATGTATATGTCGTCGATTTTCTTTAGCCTGTGGTAGGCCTCTCTTTTGCTTTTACTGCTATACGGTAGCGGCGGTTATTTAATGGAGGGAATATATATCTTCTGGATTCCGAAGTGGCGCTCGTGCGGCGGCGAAGTGCGCGCGGATATTTCAATATTGCGCGGAACTTGGAGAAAGAAGGAATTGCGATTGCCCGTGAAGTTTTATAGGGAGTGAAGGGCTTTTTCCGCTCGCACGTTTGCGAAGCGACTTATTTTACGTACACATATATTCTTATACTTGATAAATTTTGGGAAGTAAATTATTGTTGAAATATTGTTATTATTATTTTAAGTAAAATTATTGTTATTATTATTATTAGTATATTTTTTTTTATTTAAAACCTCTTCTCGACTTGTTTCGTGTCAGTCTCCGCGAGTATAGGTACTTTCGATGGTTAAAGTTATATATAGCCCGGCGCACTGTAAACAAGAACTTTTCTCCAGTGCTCAAATCAGAAATATTATCTCGTCGAGTATAGCAGCCCGAGAAACTTTCTCAAGAGGTAATGGTACATACATGACTCCGCGCAAACTTTTACGTTATTGTGAGACTTCTCGCGAGCCATGAGATAAAATTCGCTGCGTCGGCACCGTACTCGATAAATTGAATGAAAATTTATCTTTTTCTTTCCGTAACCAGATCTATTACTCTAATCATCGCGTACGCGCTACGTGTCGTGTTTTGTGACCGAAAATCCTTTTCTACACTCGATTGCTACATTGGTCGTAAACTTTTTCACTGGATGGTCACGTTTGGGCCAATTGCTCGGGATGAAGAGAGAGTGAGAGAGGGAGAGTGAGAAAGAGATACTTGCGGGGATCGTTGCAAATCTGAAATGGGCTGCGACCAGCTTTATACGTATCAACGAAGTATGTGTATACTCCTAATTGTCGATATGTGTGCACTGCTGCTGCTATTTTTGTTGATATCGTTTTAATGGATATATATTATTTATAGCTATAGATTAGATTATAAAAGATGTAAAATCGACTGTAAGTTACATATATGTAAGAATTTAAATATGAAGTTAAATATCGTTGTTGCGAGCAATAAAAAGTTGTTTTGTAAGTATCAGTGTTACTCTTTTAATTGAAGGTATATAGTAAAGTACTTATACGCTAACATCCTGCGACTACATTTTAAGCTCCATAAACTGTATAAGACACACTTGCCGTTCCAAGTTACATCATTTATTATAGTTCCTGTCATTAAAGAAGATCTGCGTGCGTAATTATTAAAATTTACATGTACACTTGGGGTAATGCATGTTGTATAAGATATTCAACGTTACAAGCGCTCGCTTAATGGCACTCGCGCCGACAAACATTATAACTAAATAACGAACGCATGCGTAATTCGGTGTAGTTATACCAACGTTTTAATTAAGGGCAACAATTTGACAACAACTCTTCTAATTCCAGCCCAGCCCCTTACGCGCGTTAAAGCATTGTATAAAATGTTTTATCACCGATTAAAATATTTTCCACACCTCCAAAAAACGAAGAATTTTCCAGTTTTGCCGAAAAATATTCACCCCAATGTATTCCCATCTCTCACAGACGAAAATTGAATTACGACATACACTCGAATCTCTTTTTTTCATCCTCGGTAACAGCCTCGCTGCATACAACACCATGCGTGAAAACACGTTTCTAACACGTTTTTACGAATATAAGCGCGGCTGGGTTTATTTCCGAGTCGCTTATCCGAGCAATGTCCGACAAATTGCATTTACTCTGCGCACGCGCAGAGAAGGGGAGACAGACAGAAAGAGACAGACGCGCACGTATAGCGGTCGGCGGGAAAAAAATAAAACTTTTTCATATTCGACTCAAGCGCGCGTCCGCGTTTCTAGCAAACATGGACAGAGCGAGTCGCTGGGATATATAAAATTAAGTGTATAATAAAAATATTTTTTTCGCGTGCGGGCTTTGAATAGAGGGAAGCGGTCTGGTGTAGTTGAGCTATTCAAGTTCACTTTTATTTCCCGGAATGCCTTGTTTGAATGGAATTCGAGGGATGGGAATGAAAAAAAGTGCGTAATACCGGAGAAATGTAATAATTTAATTCTATGCTTTGTTGAAGTTGAAGTAAAATTCTGCGTACAGTCTTATACGAAATTTCAGTAGAAATAAGATAATAATTCGAGATAATTCGGCCACCTTGAGCGGAATATTCTTTTGTGTGCTTCTGCAAGCATGCTTAGGAAATTTTGTTGGGTTGTTTGAGGGACATCGAAATATATAGTATATTTTCTGCGAAGAAAATAATCGAGGATATCCTAGAAATAATATTGAATTCACAGGAAGCCAAACTATCAAAAGAGCGTTTTGACTGTGCTGCGTCATGTTTTCGTGTAGCAAACACGGCCACTTTTCTGATTAATTCTCTGAAAATTTTTTAAATAATTTAAAAGCAATCTTTTTCACATTTTCTAACTACTTACATATCTAAAGGGAGGTGAAATATTTTCGTATAATCAAATTAGATTTATGAGCGAATTATTTCGAGTTACCTTATTAGTTCAGGATTACTATATATACTCATTTTAAATTTTAAATAAAATACATCTCTTTATTCGGAAATATTATAATAGAAATATACTTTCGAATAAAGAACAACAGCGATTTACAAACAATGATAAGATAAAGTTAACGAAAATGATTTCTCTTCCATATCGAGTATCATCTGCTTCTTCCCCGAAACAAAAGGAATAAGGTAATTTCAAGCTCCCCGCGGCAGTGGCGGCTGGCGACAAAGGTAAAAAGATCGCGAGCGCGTGTGGTAGTAAACATAAAAAAAAAATATAAATGGGAAAAAACGAAGAAAGCAGGAGAGGAAAGAGATATGGAAAATTGAATAACGTGGTCGTAGAAAAAGCGAGAGAGGGAGCGAGCGAAGCCAGGAGTCTATTTCTTCGCTGTAGCGATGAAGCAAGAGAGAGAGAGAGCGAGAGAGAGAGAGAGAGAGAGAGAGAGAGAGAGAGAGAGAGAGAGAGAGAGAGAGAGATGCAAATAAAAGGAAATATTATCTCCTGACGTTTTCAGTATATATTCTTGATATCGCGTATCAAAGTGGCCGTCGACCGGAAACGACGCTGTCCCCCTCTCGCTCTCACTTTATTTTCATCTCGTACGAGTTTTTTGCTCGCGCATATGTGCGCGATGTAGATTGAAGTAAAGCACAAGGACGCATGCGTATTATATAGCTATCGGCATGAGGAGATGTAATCTGCCATGTTACTTATCGATGGCTTTGATGTAGCGGAGTGGGTTTTTTCGATTTTCGAAAATGTTTCTCTTTCGTATCGGGATTCTCAAAGCGAAGCGTATATACCATAGCGCGTGTTTTTTTACGTTCGACGAAGAAATTATAGATTATATGTATATATTTCGATGGAAGCTGGAAATTTTAATTCGCAATGAAATACAAATCTAAATTCAAATGCGACGGCATGAGTCTTGCATTTATTCATCAGGAAAGAGAGAGATAGAGAGAACGAGAGAGAGGTAGATACTGTTACTCTTCGGGAAATGTATGATTTCGAATAAAATCTGATTCAATGGGACCTAATGCCGACCGTGTAATTTTAGCTCGAGCTCGTATTTTATATACGCGTCGAAAGATACTGGCGTAATGGGATTGAGCTTCGCACGAGATTATACCTTCATTTGTCATCTCGTCCTTTTGATAAGGTTTCTCAGGCATGTATTTTAATACGTTTCATAAATATTGAGGATTTCATTTAACAATTTTATGTTTTTCCAGGTGAAGGATAGAGTGAACTATCCAATAGATGAACGGCTAAACCAGATGAAATGCCAGTAGATGGACGATCTTTTAGTTAATGATACAATTTACTTTTAATAGATAGACATAATAAAAAAAGGTTTTTCACTTATTTCTACATATTACTTGAAGATTGAGTG
>UXGD01002012.1:0-29189 GCA_900474315.1 Torymus auratus
CGGCGCCGGAAAGCGGCAACTTCGTTTCGCGCAGCGGCCGGGAAGTTGGCGCTTTCCGGCCGGAGGGCAGAAAAATAATTTTTTCAGCTTGCTGCACCAGGCTATATATTTTTGTACGATTTAGAAGGGATACCGACGAACGCGGTAATAACTTAAGAAAAGCATGACGGAACTTTTTCAAAGATTCACATGAGTGAGGTAAGCCTGTGTGCTAAGTTCAACGATACTTCGAATGTACATCGATGAGACCCGTGAAAGAAAATCAGCTGTGCATTATTTGGAAAGAGAAATTATATGAAAAAATACAGAGAAAACTATGTGGGAAAGAACAAAATGAACGTAAATTCTTTTTTTTTCTATTTTTAGTATATTGTTTTTTTATGAACCATAGCTTTAAAAGTAATTAGAAAATATTTTTAACTTTAACTTTATTGATTGGTAATTTTAAAAATAAAAGGAGGCACATAACACGTATGTAATACACTGTAAAACTATTTAACAAATTTGATGATAACAAAAATATATAATTATTTTTATCGTCGAATTTACTCAAGGTAAACTTATTAAACATCTGTATATAAAACGTGAAAAAAGAGTACACGGAAAGAATAAATAAATATAAATAAAAATGAGAAATCAGAAGTAACCCAAACATCATAAAAAGTTTTTCGATACTCGTAGTATTTGTTAAATCAATATATATAGTATGTAAATAGTTACCTGCGTAGGAGAATCGATAAGAGTTACTAGGGCTGTGACTAAATCTGGGCAGGCGACGGGAAACTTCATTAATATTTGTCGCATTGAACGTACAAGATCTCCTGCTTTATCAGATAGATCCGAGCGGTCAAGAAACGACGCGAGTCTCACTAAATTTCCACACGCTACAGAATTTCCTGACGGTTCCGCACCATCTTGCTCTAAAAACAGTCATTTACATAATTTAAAAAAAAAAAATTTTAATTTTCATGTTTTATTAATATTTATAAAAAAAAAGAAGCAACTTTTCCGAGAATCTATTATTGGAAAACACGAAGCGATATAAAATTTTATTTTTCTATTTTCCAGTGTACATTATGACAACGTCAACAATCATCCAAGACTCAAAGTTAGCGCACGAACTATTTGTTCAGCAATATAGAGCGTAACACTGACCAGACTCTGCTATAAATATTTTGACGTCTTTATGGAGACGCGCGTCTTTTGAGATAAGTTTTTCACGCGGTAGTCGCGGGCACGGGCGTGAGGTAGCCATGTGCACTAATTAAAAGTGAGCCAAGGTCGCGTCGTCAATGCTATTACGTACCATCCTTAAGGCGCAGAATGACCGAGCGGTCGTCCTTAGTCGTGGAAAAGTAGCCGCCGCCCTGGCTGTCCCAGAACAGCTGGTCTTGAATGTCCTGTAGCTCCTCAGCGAGCTCCAGCCAGTGGGCGTCGAAGTTGACCTCGTAGAGATCGAGCAGACCGCGGATGACGAAGGCATAGTCCACTTGAAAGCCTTTTATCGGCACGCTCGTCTGCGAGATTTCATTGCTCTCGCCGCGGTAACAGCTGCGCAGTAGTTTCTTGCTCTCCTTGTCGTAGAGGTGACGCTCGATGAATTGGGCGGCCTCCTTGGCGTACTGCGCGTACTTCGGATTGTCAAAGGCGCATGCCGCCTGCGACAAGCCACTGATCATCAGGCCTGAGAGACAAATGAGTTATTATTTACTTGAAAATTGAATAATTGTAAGTTATATTTCTTCACTTTTATACCGTTCCAAGCTGTAACGATCTTGTCATCCAAGTGTGGTCGGGGCCGTTTTTGACGCTCTTCAAACAGAATTTTATGAGACTCATCAAGATACGATTTTACAGAATCGATATTGAGACTAAAATGTTCAGCCGTTTCGGCGATACTTCCAAAAACTATCAAAACATTCTTGTTTGTCAATTCACCGTGAGGATCCTAAGTAACAGAAATTCAAAGAATTCTTTAATTGTTTAAATTTTATTTGTATTCTGCAATATGTTTATGAATAACAATAAATAATCAATGATATCAATGTTTTAAAACGGTGAGTCTGTTCCCTCATGTAAACTAAAATTTCTCCTAAACAATTTTGGTTTGTGTAAAAAATGAATAATTTTGTTAATACATTTAATGAAGACACAAGAATCTTTTGACTATAATTGTCTCTTATGTGTAGAAACTTTATCTAAATAGAATGTGTACCTGCTCTCTTGTAACATTTCCACCTGGTTTCACATTATAATGATGACAAAAAATATCAGATAATGTTGTATTGTCTTGGTTGGGAATATTTTTACTTAAAAGAGATTCTACTTCTTCAAAACTCCAAACATAAAAAGCTCCCTCTTTTTTTTCTGTATCCTCATAAGTGGGAAGAGAGTCTGCATCCTCTGCACTAAAGAATCCTCCTTCCTAATAAAGGCAATTATTTTCTTTTTATAGGTACTCTGTTAGAGATGTTTTGAATACGGAAATAAAAATTAGTCAAGAATAAGTTTCTTACAGAATGACGCAAATCCCGAACAACGTATGTTACTATATCATCCGCTATTTCTGTAAACAATGGATCTTTTGACGCTAAATAAGCTTCAGTATATGAACAAAGAAGCTGCCCTTGATCATATAACATTTTTTCAAAATGTGGTACATGCCATTTTCCATCCACTGAATATCTTGCGAATCCCTGTGAATAATATATCAAAATATATTAAAAAAATCTTATAATATTAAGTACTATTTAATATTAGAATAATAAGTAACTTTTGTTTACATGTATTTTAAATATTTATTCATACCTGACCAATATGATCATGAATTCCACCATTGGCCATTTTTGTTAAAGTGTATACACACATATTTAAACATTGTTTACCAGCTTCTCCTAATGGATCTCTTGCATGCATTAAAAAAAGTAAATTAAAGTTCACTGGCTGTGGAAATTTTGGAGCTGTTGAAAATCCTCCAAATTTACTTTCGAATCCGTTAACTAATTGCTTTACACAGGTAATAGCAGAATCAATTGTTGGAAGATCCCCCTTTTAATAAAATTTTAAAAGTTAATATATATTTGTCCAAATCATTTAAAATACATTAATTAATAATTACCTCAATTTCATTTTTTGATTGCACTGATTGTTTAAGTATTTCTAGAATTTTGGAACCAGATTTAAGTAATTCTTGTTTATTTTGAATCCACTGAAAAGCATATGTTTTATTGAAATATTATTAATTATGATTTAATAATTTAATAAATATTTCGTTTATAATAAAGGTATTTATCAATATAGCCAAATATTTAAAGCATTTTTTTTTATATTAAATAACTTTTTGGAAATTATATATAAATTACTTGTTAAATTTGTTATTTTGCCTAATGATATATACCTTTAGTGCAACACTTTCTAATATTCGCATAAAACCTGGTTGACCATATTTATCAGTGGGTGGAAAATAGGTGCCTCCAGTAATTGGAGTCAAATCTGGTGTAAGGAACACACTCATTGGCCAACCACCATGCCCTGAAATTGACTACCATAGAAATTTACATAATGAAGAATAAATTTGCATTAAGTGTTTTTAAAAAATTAATGAACAACATCTTTACTTGAATAAAAGTCATATAGACTCTGTCAATATCAGGTCTTTCTTCTCTATCCACTTTAATATTTACAAAATATCGATTCATGATTTTTGCAACATCGGGATTTTCAAATGATTCTTTTTCCATAACATGACACCAGTGACAAGTAGAATAACCAACAGATAAGAATATTAACTTATCTTCTCTGCGAGCTTTCTCTAAAGCTTCATCTCCCCATGGATACCAATTTACAGGATTTGTGGCATGTTGCAATAGATAAGGAGATTTCTCAAAAGTTAATTTATTTTGATGTTTATCTTGTTTGTTTCCCATATCAGTTGATGATGATGCCATTTTCTTATGTAGAAGTGTGTAAGTTGAAGGAGCTTGCTTCGTACTATAAAAATAAATACTTAATGCTAAAGTTTTATTAATATTAAACAAATATGAGCACTCAGTATAGTGGAATATTTATCTATTTATTCAGCGTGTTTATGTTTTTAAAAAGAAAATTATGTAACACTAAATGTCTCTGTTTGGACCATTATTCAATACAAATTAATGCTTTAAAAAATTACAAAAAATTTAAAGCGATTGAAAGTTTTTTGTACTTTCTAAAAATGTTATTAAGAAATATAATAAGGAAAAATTTTCAATGTACTCATATTTATTTCATAAGAGATAAATAAATACTTACTTAATGTTGCATTCAACTAAAGTTATTCTTCTTCCTCTAGTATTTATATAACATTTCGAAAAATCAGAAATTAGTCGAACTGTTTGATTGTAACATCGTGCCCAAATCATAACATTTATTATGCACTTTACAGATTTGATAATGTTAATTTAATGATAATCTAAAACAAGAAATTACATTTTTTTCGTATTCAAATGATAAGGACAGTTTTTTACTATTTGTACTTTAAGTTATATTTATATAATAGTTTCTCATGATACAACTCTAAAATCAATTTTGCAAAATTTGATTTTAAAATTGTAGTTTACAAGATGTTAAGGGATTTTATGCTGATATTTTTTATCAATTAAAATGTAACTTTGATTTAAAATATATTTTAAATTACTATTTGATTTACTGAAAAAATAACCAGCTGAACATTATTAATTTGTAAAATATACTTTTATTATTTAGAATATATCTTCCTACCATTAAATATTAAGCTAGCTATTAAACTATTAATATCAGTTATGTCAACGCCTATTTATTATAATTAAATACTTAATAATTGTATCTTAAAAATTATAACTTTAACATTGGGTATAATATAGGACTGCAAATGATTAAATTCTTCAAAAAATCAAAGTTATTGATGTGAAAGTTCATGAACATACAAACAAATAAAAGATGTAAGTATGTATGATAACTAAAAACATTTCCAAATTACCAAAGTGACTTACTATCCGATTTGTATTAATTGAACATTTATGAAGTTACGTAAACTATTCATTGCATATACAAAATCAACATAGCCTCATAAAATTACTTAAAAACATAATTATAAGTAAAAAAAACAGCTGTTGTAATATTCTTTACGCATGTCTTTTGACAGATTAGAGGTTAGTTTGTTTCTAGAAAATAACGTAAATACGGCAAGTTAATTCGTATTATCAAAAAAAATTCCCAGTTGGTACTACTGAACATTACATTTTTTCAATATATAATAAGTTATTTGCTATTACGTAATAAATAAAATAACATGTATTGTTTATTAAAAAAATGCTAAGGATTTAAAATTATTTCGGTATTTATTTTTTTAATTACCTAATCCTGATTTACTCAATTTAAAAAGGCAAAAACACGCATCATTTTGTTTTTCATATAAGCAGTATTATATTAAGGAGCATCAAACTGACAACTCTGACACATAGTGAACTGACCACTCGTCAGTGATTGTGGTCATTGCGGAAATATTTTGAACAAACCTATTCTCTTCTTACTCTAAAGTCTAAACAGAGTGCGCTTCTGCCATAGTAAATAAGTCTTCAGGCAGGTCGTGGGACTCGTGGGGTGGGGTGGGACGTGCCACAGCCTCTTAGGATAGTGCATGCATTGTCTTATATTGACAAACACGATTAAAATTACATACTATAAGGAGGAAAAAATAGTGAAATTCAGTAATTGCAAAATGTCGACTACTCATAGGGAAGCGATTCAAAAGACAATTCAGCAAGATTGGGCAAATCGGGAGTACATAGAAGTAATCACTGGGAGTATTAAAAAAATTGCAGAGTTCCTCAACTCCTTTGGTGCGTTTGTCCAAATTCAAAGTATAATAAAATTATAAGACATTATAATAAATAATAATATACGAATTTTTTTTCAGATCTATCATGTAGGTCTCGCCTAGCAGTACTAAATGAGAAATTGACAACACTGGAGCGTAGAATTGAGTATTTAGAAGCTTGTGTGAGTTTGATACATTGCTATATTTATAAGTATTACTACCTATGTTCATTATCAAAATTTATCAAAATTTCAGGTAACTAAAGGAGAAACTTTAACATGAAGATCATGAACCATAAATATATTTATTTTGCTTAAAATTTTGCATCTGATTTATTGTATATAATTAATCTTAAATAAACAGAAACTTTGTAAATCTAACATAATTGTTTATTTCATTTTATACCACAGTACAGTTGTGTATATGAGCAGAATGTTTACACAAAGTACTTTAAATAACAATCCAATACATTAATTCTAATTAGAAGCAATATTAAAGTTTCGCCAGTAACTTTCTCTGTCGTGTTTGTAAGTTGGACCACCAAAAACCCCTCTATAGTCTTCATTTCTTAATGGAAGAAACCATATGGGTGGTTTCTCCTGTTTAATAATAAAGTCTTTTATTACGTATTTATCCTTATTTTTTTCATGATCTCTTCGCAACACTGAATAAAGTACAAAAAAAACTGTTGCCCAGCCACTAATTACAGGTTTTTTCATCCAGCTCTGCAAAACTCCACCTGCTGCGAATGCTGTGAATAAAAATTATAAAAATAATTTAATTCTATAATCAAGACAAAAGTACAAAATAATTTTATATATGTACATCAAAATCGTAGTAATAATAATGATACATAAATGTAAATAGCAATGAAAAAATTACTTTTATTGATACATTTTATAATAAATACCTCCGATTACACCATTCCATGCGTCGTCTCCTCTTATGTGAGTCAATGTATAAGTGACTGTTGAATATGATAAGCACATACCAGCTATAGGTACAAAGTAATAACCAGCAGTGTTGAGAAATTGAAACGCATTTTGACATTTGGATATAAGAAAGCCATCATAAACACTCAGGAAGCTGCTTGAGAGCAATCCATATTTGTATAATCCAAAAACTTTACCAAGAGGATCTTTACCCTCGGGTTGAGCGTAATAGTTGTATTTCTGACTGAATATTGAATAGAATCCAGCCATGGTGTTTTCTGAAAATGTCCAATTGTTATTGATACTTACTACTGCCAATTTTAGGTTAACTATTCTTGAAGGATATAAACAAATAGTATGAAATGAATATAAACTAATTAAAAGAAAAGAATTGATAAATGATCATCTTTAAACAAATATCATAAAAAAACCGAGAAAATAAGATTTTTTTTAATATTATTTGCAGTGATAAAGTCACTGCAGAAAAATTAAACACATAGTATTAATGAAAACAAAGTAAATTTATTTGTAAATGATAATAATACATAATTAATAATAAGTAGGTGTTCAAGAAACATTCATCTGATTGTTATCAAATTGTTAAAAAAAGAATTAAGTACATACTTTATAATTTTGCACAACGACGGCGGACTGATCTTCCGGCCTCCTCCCTCCATACGATCAGCTGAGAATGTTATGTAACTCAGCCAATGAACTACCACCTTTGAGTTTATCAGCCAATTGCGTATTAGTATTCTTTGCGACAACGGAATAGGATGTTGAATGATAGTCTGCTATTTTATTGTACGACTCTTTAGAAAGTTCAACCTTTAAAAAATTATAACGAAAATGTTACGCGTCCTTAATACGCGGCTCATTTCGCAGGTATCTGAAAAGTTCTCATAAATCTTATAAATTAATATAAATAACTACCTATAAAATTTTAAATTTTATTTAATATAGTACTGGTACGAAAGTAGTTAACCTATTTCATTATATTTGTAGTTATAAAACTTTCAAATTTGGTTTATACTTGACTTTATCCATAAATAGAGTAGAGTCAAAGATGATAATTAAATAAGAATAATGTAATTAAATAAGAAAATTTGTTATGGTTATAAGTAATAACAATCAATTTTTCTTTGACAACATTGGAATTTACAGAGATCTGCTGTGATTCTTAATCGACAATTTGCTTCTACTGAAAAGGGAAAAAGTAATACTCCACAGTCTTCAGGTTCAAATATACCAGATGTTCCAGGAGTCAGCGATAGAGTTGTAAAGGTCCCTAATCAACGTAAGTTATACATTGGTCTATAATGATGTTATTTAGTTACTAATATATATTCTATATTATTATTAATAATTTATTTTTAATCGGTGATAATTTACCGTATCATAATATGTGACCCTTTTCGTACAGTAAATTGACAAACTTAAAGTAATATATCAAGGGTTTAAGAAAGAATCTTACTATTCGTATGTCAGATGTAAAATAAATTGATTCGGAGTATGAATTCCAAAATAACCACTCTTAAAAAAGGTCTTTCGCAAAACCTTAACCAATATTTATTAAAAAATTGAAATTTATGATAAATAATGATTATTACAATCTCTGTGCAAAATTTTAAGATAGCTTGATGAGGAAATAAATGAGTACTTCCAACCTATATTATAAGTAAAAAAATGTATATAATATTCTAGAAACTACCAGGAAAGAGAATCAATGAATGAATATATGGGTCAACAAAATTTTGGCAGTTATTTAATATTAATCTCGAAAATTTAAGCAAAATGCGTCATATACGGCGTTTTAAATTTCTTAAACTTTCTAAATTCATTCTGTAAGCAAGTATTATATTTTTATTTGTTTACCTATAAATCGATTATTTCATCTTTAATTTAGACTTGTTTTACACTCCGTGCGTAAAGTGACACTTTTTTACGCACGCTTTCGTTTACAAGCATGCGCGAAAATATCACTTTACACACGAAGTGTCAAAAAAAAATGTTCAATACACGTGATAAGAATGAGTCTCGCAAGAGCCTGAATTTGTCGCCCGAGCAAAGCGAGGCAAGAAATAAATCATTTTTATTGCACTAAGTAGTACTTATATTATTTTACAAGCAATAATATACGCTCCTTAGCGAAAGACCCTCCTTAATGTTTGCCTTTGTGTTCACATCTCACTATAGAGAAATTATATTCCGTTTCATATGTACATACTTTATGTATACATAATTTTTTTTTTCCGTTTCTGGGTGATCACCGTGTTACGGTTATGTACTCGATGTATAATACATAATCTAATGTACAAATAGCAGAGGCGTTAAAATACGAAAATTTTGTTTCCATGAAGTACATAATAATTATATTATTTGATAGATATACTGATCAATATAAATTTAATATTTTGATAGTTGCTTGAAACACAAAATTAAATTATTCTGTTAAAACATTTCTTACTGATATCCGAATTCTTTTTCTTTCTAGCGGTAGGATTTGCTGGTGCTGCAAAAGATAAGGATTATAAAAATCCAGAATATTTTTGCTATCATGTGGATTCATTTGGTGATTCTATGGTGGAATTAGAAAAATTCAGGTTACCAGCTCCTTCCAACAAAAAAAAGCAGAATTAAAGAGATAAGAAAAGAATTTGGAATTAAAAAAGTAACTGTATTATATAAACATGTATGTATACATTTTAAAGTGATAATTAAATAGCTCAAAAATAAGATTAATGTATATCTATATTTAGTATAAATTAATGATATAAAAATATTTATTTTTAAAATCATTTTGAATTTACAGATATATACCTACACATATCGTCGTGTACGAAAAAAAGCCAACTTCTAAGTTTCGCGCCAAGAAAAGCTAAAATTTTGTCTTTTTCTTGGCTTTTCTTCGCGCGAAACTTCAAATAAACTTTATAAATTTTGTTTTATTTTTTTTAAGTTAAATGGGTATTACTGATATTATATTAAATGTATTATTCAAGAGGCACAATTACGAGTTGATTTCATGTGTACTAAATGTGTAAATATTAATTTACACTTGAAATGTTATTAATATTTTAACGATAATATTGTGTTAAATCCCACACTAGTACCACATTTATCATAATAATTTGCACAATCTGTCCGACTTTTATAATACGTACAGCTCTGTTTTTCATTTTTCAACTTTGCTGTTTTTATTTATTACAAGTTTTTCGGAAGTCTCCTTCAGAGTTCAGACACTAAGTACTTATATTCCATGGGTGAAAAATGTTACAAAATCATTGAAACCTTCGCTAGACTTATTCCAATTCCACTACCTACAAGTATGATTCTTTCGTAAAATCCGCGGGAACGACGTGTTTCCAATCCTTACAGCTCACGCTACAAAATCCCCTAGACCAACATTCCTTCGCTACCTACATTTCTCACCGCCGATAATGACAGCGGTATCATCACGGATTGCATTTACGAAAGTATATAGGTAGGTATGTACATTATACTCGTACTCATACGCGAACGAAGAATGAAGATCCCTGCAATGAAAATCGCCGCGGCGGCGCTATTTATCAACACGCGGACTCGCCCCACCACTGCGCGGCAGGCTGGCGGCGACCGTTCCCTATCTGCGTGTTTATACACCGCTCGCGGTAGCGGCGGAGTGTATAGCTAGTAGTAAGCACGCTACAATCGCACGAGAACCCACGGTGTCAGCTTTCCTCGCGCTTACGTGCGGATCCACACGTACACTCTCCCTCGCGTATATATACGCAGATATAGGCGCGTACGTTGTACTAATAAACGTAGCGGGAGCGCCTGGACGAGAAAAAGGAGAGACGACGGCTTCGGGCGGCAGAGGTTAAAGTGCGACGATGTCGTCCTGCGGCGTGCTGCGCAGGCTCCTCGGGACGGGCCTGAGGGCCAGCCTAGCGGAGCAACAGCGCAGGGTCTGCGACGTAGCCGCGGCCAACGGCGTTGTTGCTGAGAGGCGCAGGCGGCTTCAGTAAGAACTTTATGAAACTTACCTCTCTTCTTTCATATCTGTACCCCTGTATACAGCCGGAGAATCCCGATTGGCGAGTTCACATATACCTACATACGTACCTACCCAGGGAGTGTCGATTTTTCTTTTTTACTTCCTATGCCTACTAGATAAGTAGCGTGTGTGTGTGTGTGCGTGTGTGTGCCTGCGTGTGCGAGAGATTTCGTTGCGTACGCGCGACGAGAAGAGGAGAATAGTTTTACGGTTTTATTGCTCGTTGACGGCTTGATGAATTGATTGTTGAGGAATTATCGGGCCGACTTTGCGTCGGCTCCGTTTTAAATACTGGAGCAAGCTCTTTATTCTTTCGGAGTGGTGTATAATACTTGTAATTCGTAGATGCGTCAGTCTTTGCTCCAGTGTTTCCATTTTTATAGATGTTATTGTTATGGAATCCGTGTTTTCCGTAATAAAGCAACAGCTTTAAAAATTGGAATACAATATCAGTAAACATGGAATAGATTCATTGTTGTTTGAATTTCGTATAAAATAGTTTCCTTCATCTATTCGACACGTATACGTTCCAAAATTCATTTACCATCTCATTTGCTTTATTGAGTAATCATGTAAATTTCTGACATTAGATTCACAACTTATTTAAACGCGTCGCAGCATAACATCACGTTTTGGTTTAAACTTTTGTCAGAATTCGTGACTTTATTCTAAAAATGAAAAAAATTTTATCCTGTCATATATTATTCAAATCGTGTTACTTTCAAAGCAATAATTTAATTGATAACTATTAATGATAATCAAAATTTGAGGAATAAATTTTTTTTTTTTTTAGTTAATATACTTAGATATATGTATTATATAAACTGGTCAAACGCCAATGAAATCAAGTCGTTAAAAATTTTGAAGATGCTGTACTTATAGTCACGAATCGAAAAAAACTGTCGAAAAACGAGCCGAAAAAACGCGTCTAGAATATCATATATGATTATATTAACTCGTATTCGAGTAAATATACGTCAGGCTTATGGAAATATAAGAGGCCGTTCGTTTCAAGGTCTTTTGCGATACGTATATTCCTAAAATATATCTGCGTAATTTTGAAATTACTAAGTATTTTGTTATAATATACCGCTACTCATGGTTTATATTGGCATTTCTCAAATATTGAGTTTCCTCAAATGTGATTTACTGTTTCAATGAGATATTATTGGCTACATAAATGATAACTATTCTTATCAAAACATAAAAAACGAAACAAACAATTTTCATATTTACTATCATTTCCAATGTATAACAACATTATAAGAAAAAATCCATTTAAAAAAATGTTCTGCAGAACAGCGCATTTTTTCCAAAAGTTTTAAAACTCAAGTGATGAAGCATTTTTGTTTCAAAAATGTTATTCTCTGAACCAAAGATTTCTTCTCAAAGAAACAAATCTTACGAATCTAGTTTTTGAACTTTGATTTATCAAATAGCGAAATTATCTTGTTCACTTTTAGTATGGCCTTTCTTTTTATGTATACACACATATTTAGTTCATCATATTCTGATAAGATTAACATTCTGATAAATTTTAGAAAGTTCATTCGTCTTACTATTGTTAAGTTAAGTCTACTCTCATTATTCTTTAATCAATAATAATTTCGCAATAAAGCTAAAATTCCAAATAAAATTAACTTCCGCGAACTTATTAAAATTCCATTTTTTATTTGATCTTTACGAGAATGACTCCTATCTTTTTGAAATTCTTCCTTTCCTCATAACTATAATCAGAAAGAGAGCTCCGGCTATAATGTATCTCCATTCATTAAAGATCTCTCTCTCTCTCCCCCGCTTTATCAATACCACAAAGTTATTATCTATAATTTATGTAACATCTAAGTTGTGCCTCTCGTGCACCAACAATTCTATATATCTATAATACACCGCAGCGAGCAGCCAGCAGAAAAGTTATGCACATAATACCCGCTGTATTCGTAGGTATAATAGAGAAAAAAAACTTAATTATTTACAATTACGCCTGCACAACTCGAGGAACCTCGCTGCTTCCCATAACTCTAAAAATAGCTTCGTTTTTATCGCCGCGTGAAAGAAAGTATAGGTACACGCTTCTCTGTTTAGTCGTTCTTCTAAGCGTACAAGCTCTTTCATATAGGTAGTCCCATGCGTGTAATAGAGAACAGCAAATCCATCTTCCGGTATGCAAACGTGCAAGCGACGCATCAAGTAATTGTCGACGACTCTTGATCTCACTCGCGCGCGTGCATCGTCGTTGCCATCGAGTACTTACTGGCCCCGTATCTATAGCTTCACTCCTACCTGCAGTCCGACCAGAAAAAACACGAGTGTGCGGTTTTACGAGTTCTCCGACGGGTTTGCGCTTTTTTTGCGCGCACTATCTGCCGATCAAGCTGTTTTTCTGTCTGAATTATATTTATATATATACATAAAATTAATGTATATTAGTATAAGTTTGAGTTCGTTATACCTATATAATCGGCTGACGCGACTGCAAATATTGTTTTCTCGATATTTATCATCTCCTTTTTATATTATGTATCCTAAGTTTCTGAATATAACTAAATCCTATTTTTTCAGATCTTGACATTAAAATGATCGGTTTTATGGTATGTATGATCTCATACTTACTTTATGTAAACAAGATAAACGTAGAAAACAAATTACAGTGATTAGAATATACACTTAATAAATTAAAGCAATTAAAGGATTAGAAAGATAACGATCAAAATAGATTGAATTTTACATTGATTTATAACGCCTGCAATATCCACGCATGACATAATTAAAAATTATACTTTCACGTATGAATTAATTGGCCTTTAAAATCTTCATCTATAAATTTCTTATAGCAATAAATTTTTCATATCTTTTATTTGCTTTATTATTGTTACATCGGGTTTCGCGCAATTATCATTAATCAAATTAGATTGTAGTTGTTGATGCACCATGTGTTGCCCGTATTTCCTCCATGCATTATGCATTATCTTCGATTAAACGCCAGTGTTTAGACTGCATGCGTATATATTACTTAAGCGTGCGTTCTATTTTCGAACTTTTTGCTGCAGATTATCTTCTTCAGAATATTCGATAATATCCCTCTGGACACAGTGAATTTCAATATTTTCACAAGGTATGCGGTTATGCATTCTTTTAGTTTACAACTATCGTCTTGTTATTCACTTTCCTACAAATAGAAACTTGATTTCACATTGGTCGTCCTATAACACGTATATTATTTTTGCAAAGATTAATTTTTCGAAGCAAAAACACTTTTCTGAAATAGTTATATTCTTATCGCATCAATATTATTTTGCTATAAGATAAAATAATGCATATTTTAGTTAAAACTACAATATTTCATAAATTTTATAGTTACAATAATTGAATGTATAGATAGGTTTCTAAAAATAGATGTTAACGTGAAATAAATACTCGAAAACAAGCTTATCTTGGAAAAAATTTTATCAGAATAAATAGAAAATTATTACCGATTTTATATTATACTTCTTAATTTTGTCAGTCAAGTTGACTGTTTCGTCAACTTCAGGTGATAAGGAATTTTTACCTTTTTCAAGGGAGATTACATTGGCGCCAGTGAATAAATGAAAAATATGTACCATATATACTATTTATTGTTAACATCATGATAAACTATCTGTTGCAAGTAAATATTTTCATTGACAAGGATGATCGCAAAAAGCGTTTCACTATACGATCTAGAAACTATAGCCATTTTTAATGTCCATTTACTCACTTCCTGCCCATTTTCGATGGAGTCGTTTCTTACCAGGACTTGTGCCCCATAATAAAATGTTCATCTCAATTATAATACCAATTTAATACCCATATATGAAAAAGAAAACGCAGACTTAAGTATATACGGATAGTGAGTTTCCGTTTTTAACTAGCAAGATTCTCAGGCGATTCTTCATGCGTCACTAATAAGACCTTTGAATGTTCAGCGCGGCGCTATTCACGCAAGATTCTCGAGATTCATGAAAATTAGTCTCGAAATTACCATAGATCGCTGCGACGTCTTCTCCAAAAATGGAACGGTCATTGCGACGGCAGGAAAAAGCTTACCAAAAGAACATTGTCCGACGAGCCTCACAATTCGAAGTCTATCTGCTCATCGTTGTGGGAACCGAAATACTTCGCGTGATCTTTCCACATTGTCATTGTAATGCCTAAACGTCGGTCACATATATAGCCACGCGCGCAGGAGCACAGATTCTCAGTTCCCAGTTTTCATCTTCTCTGCGTTGGTTACTCTTGACAAAGTGTCGAGTTAATCGCGCAAAATATATATATATATACACCTTTGGCGTTATCAATGGTCGGCGATAGGTGCGTGCGGGTGTGCAAAGTGTGTATCATCACGTCAGTGCATTATGAGCGCGCGTGTTTTGCTGAATGCGTTATCTTAATCAAACGTCACAGGGTTACGAAAATATTTATTGTTTTTCTTTATTTGTGTCTGTTTAAACATAAATTGTGTAACTCTTTCGTTCAAGTATTACACCGATCCAATGTATAATATTATTCACAAAAGTTAAATTATTTGAAATGTATATATAATATACAACTTTTAAATAGTACTTAAAGGTTGATTGAAATATTTTTTAACAGAGATAATATATTTTATCTTTACTATCTATATGCAATTTCAATATTTCTTATACTTGACGTGTACTCGACGGGAAGACAAAATTTCGACCTTGCCAAAGGCCCAGGAATGCGGACTTTCTAATTTTTCATCTTCCGCAGTCGTCGGACGTTGCGCGACACTTGATGGAAGTGTTTCGACGCTTTCACGGGCGTGCGATGCGCTCAAAGTGTATTCCTAAGTAATATATATATATATGCTTCTGCGTGCGCGTTTGAAACGTATGATTTTTTATTTTTCCAGAACAAGGGAAGCCCGTGATGTGCACTCGGTAGCGCAGACTAGTTGGGTGACCACCCGGGACGAGAGCCGAGAGATGATGGCACTCTGGCCGGACGTCGTCAGAGACCTCACGGACGCTGGTCGTCACCTCGATATACCTGAGGCAACCAAATGGTTCGCCAAAGTACGACCATAATTTCTCAAACTGTTCTATTTCTCTATAGGTCTAAAATATTTTTTTTTTCAATGAATTGTTAATTCACACATTGCATGGTGAGAAACGATATATAATTTAATATATACAAGTATTTCAAATAGCGGATAACATTTCTTCTAACTAAATTTCAGTACTTATAAAATTGATATTAACAGTTGAAAAACCGATTCAACAAATCATTGGTATCTTATTTATTTTTGTTCCGATTTTAATTTGGAAATGCTCATTTTAATCTTTATAAAATTCCATTACGAGGTACCACGGGACTAATTAAAACATTTTTTCGACATACTCTGGCCGAAAGTAGCACTTTCGCTCCCGGCTCAAAAATGCGAATGTGGTATTTTCGGCCCGGGTATAACGAAAAATAGTATACGCATCTAGGGAGGAAAAAACTTGGACAGTCCACAGCTTGTGTAAATTGACACTCGAGCCGAACGCGAGATTTAATATACTATTAAAACCTGGAAAGTTTATACAGTCAATCGTTTATCAGGTTTGAACAATTGTCCGTAAGTTTTCAGGTTTTTAATTTTTAATTCGTCCGGGCGATACCTCCTAATGACATATATGAACAAATCATTATAAAAAAAGTATTATATTTTAAACCTATTATATTAATCATAGAACCAACTATCATAATAAGTGGAACGAAATAATGGGAAGAACTAGTTAAGTTTTACAAAAAATAATTTTTTACGAATTTGAGAGAATCACATGCTAATAAGCATACATTGTGAGATACATTTTCATTGCAAATTACCGAGCAAAAAATACAATATTTTGTGATTTAAAACACATTTCATGAAAATTTATAGAAATATTCAGCAGATCTATCTGTAGTTACGCTAAGCAGTAACCTTGACAAATATATATTTATTTTAGAAGCTTAAAAATTTGTAATAATAATTTTTGGAGTTATGCACCGTTATTTAAAAAATTATCTTTTGATCGTTTGAGTTATAATTTCGATATAATATGATTCATACATACATTGTACGATATATATATAGATTATTACCGACGTTTATTTTAATTAGGTGCTGCAATACAATGTTCCAAGCGGAAAGAAGAACCGAGGCCTATCACTAGTCTACGCGTACAGGAAGCTCGCTCCTTCAGATCAGCTCACAGAAGAAAATATCCGACTAGCAAGGATACTGGGATGGTGCGTCGAGACGGTATGGATCTAAATTCAATACAGATAATTTTGTTTTATCGATTTTCGTTTTATACTCACTTCTTTTGTGTTTTATTGTTTTCAGATCCAAGCCTTTTACCTCGTGTTAGACGATATAATGGATCGATCGCAAACACGAAGGGGTCAGCCTTGTTGGTACTTGCAAAAAGATATTGGTTTGTCTGCCATCAACGATGGTATTTTGCTAGAACAAGCCGCTTATCAATTGTTGAGGATACACTTCAGAGGACACCCGTGTTACCTTGATCTTATTGAGACGTTTCAACAGGTTACTACATTACTTTTTTCTGCTTTATCATTATATTATTATTTTTTGTTCGTTTTATTAAAATTAAATATTAACTTTTAGAATACACTAAAAACCACAATGGGTCAAACAATGGACTTAATTGCAACGAATTTCAATAAGAAACCAGATCTGAATTTGTTCACCATGGATCGGTATAATTCTATCGTCAAATATAAAACGGCCTATTATTCCTTTGTTATGCCAGTACAACTCGCTATGTTCTTTGTAAGTAGATTTTGATTGCCTTCACATATCACTATATACATACTGCAATTAACAATAATTGGGAGTAGTACCAGAGATGCGGGTAACCGATTTTTATGAAGCATTGAAAAATATTTTTTTCTCTGTAAAAATAAAGTATAATAGTTTTTATAGTTTTTGTCGATTGATCCGTATTTTTAATATTAATACACTTTCCAATAACTAATACATTTTCTTTAAATAGAGATTTTCGTTATTAAAAATAATGCCTTAAATTCTCTTAAAAATCACAATAGGTATCTTTAGTATTGCTTTTCTAAATATGTATTATAAAATAATTTCACCTATTTATTATTTTTGTTATACCAATAAGGCGGGTGTAAAGGATCAAGAGATGCATAGGCAGGCGAAGACGATTTTGTTGGAAATGGGACACTTCTTCCAAGTACAAGACGATTACCTCGACTGCTACGGTGATCCGCAAGTCACTGGAAAGCAAGGAACGGACATTCAGGATGGTAAATGCTCATGGCTCGTAGTCGTTGCTCTACAACGCGCCACACCTGCTCAAAGAAAAGTTTTAGAGGTATATGAGAGGAAAATTAAAATTTACTACAAGAGTTAATCTAAATATAGATGTGACTAAAAATGCATGATTTATTTATTTCCGTTATATTTATTTTTTATTTATAAGAGAAGCCTAACTATATCTTTTAATCATTAATTTGACATACCGATTTCAGGAATGCTATGGTATTGATGATCCGGAAAAAGTAGCTAAAGTGAAGCAGCTATACCATGATTTAGGATTGCAAATGACGTATTCAATTTATGAAGAAGAGAGTTATAATCTCATGAATACTCATATTCAACAAATCTCACGTGGTCTTCCTCATGACTTATTCTTTAAATTCCTCGAAAAAATTTATCGCAGGGATGCTTAAATCTACAATGAAATATTTACCCTAAAAACTATAATTATAAGGTTTTTTATGTTGTTTGATATAGCGAAACAATACAAATCGTGATATATTGTACGAAAATGTAATTACGTATTCTATTGAATTAGATTTTTTGTTTAAGTTTGAAGTCAGTTACGTTGTAATGATTAATTGTTTTTCTACTATTATTTTTATTATTATGGATTCTTTTTTCTGTTTCGTACATTTATAGAATAAGAAAAATATTTTTTAAATTTTTTGGTACGGGAACAACAAAATATATAGATGTATTTCTATGAATTGTTATAATGTAACAGCGAATTGCTACTGAAAATGTTAAAATACAGTTATATATATTCTGCTACTTTTTAAGATGCTTTGATTTTCCTTCTCCAATACAACAAACCACTTATTGTTTTTAATTATCTATAATTTTTAATTATTTATTATTGCTTTATTATGAATACTAATTTATAGTGACCTACTATATAGAAGCAGAGATGAAAGAGCTTAGAATTTGGAATTACTTGAATTATTAATGTTTTTCTCTATTACTAATGGATCCCACCTTGGTTTGTCAAATTAAAAACTTTTATTCAATTCATGTCTAAAAAAATCAAAATTAAAATAAACTAAAATAATGTAAAAAAAATTAAAATAAACTAAAATTAATTTAACCACAAAAGCGATTTTTTTTCGTATTTTGAAGTGCATAAACTAAGATTTTCGGTAGAATTTCATGTTCAAAATAATATATTATACCTTAAATTGTAAATAAGGGGGGTGGTCATACACTGATGTTTTTGCGTATTCTATGTTTTATAATTAATTTTACATTTATTTATACATTTTTGCAAAAATAATTGATATTTATTAGAAAGTTCATGTATTGTGGAATCAATATTTACCGATTATTTTTATTTAATTAATATCTAAATATTAAAAATATCTATAATCGGAAAATCCTTATATCTCGTCATTCACTGGTGCATTGACCCTGTACACGTCTATTCTAGGGATATTATTTATTGTATTTGTAAAATAATGTCCCTAGAAACTATGTTATCGACAGCGGCTTCCTCGGCTTTGAAGACTCTAGTCATGAGGTATAACACGGCTATACAGTACACACGCTCCTTTCAAAAAGCAAATTGTATTTTGTAGAGGTTACATTTGATTATTGTTTTTGTGAAATAATTATGAATTAATAAACAATTGTATTCCATATTTGAACGATGGAGACTGTACGACCTTGTGGTTGTAAAGGTATACGAACCTGCTTAATTTGTGAAGAAGAATATGCTATTTCCAAACCAGACATTGCTGCTGATTTAAAGGTTAATAAAATCTACTTCACGTTTTTTCTTTATTTACTTAATTACAATGCAATATGAAAATTAATAGTTATTATTTGAGTACCTAAGTTTATAACTTTCAATTCTTATGAACAGAGCTGGCCAAGTTATGTTTATTGTCCAGAATGTAATAAAGCATGGCCAGGATGGGATATGGATTTATATAAACAACATCCTAATCATTCTGGAGATCCCATTGAATACCCTGGTACATATATAAAGGTATGTTTTAAAATTCGTTTTTTATGAAAATTGTTTTATTGTAATTATGTCATGAAATTATTTGTTTTAGATGAATTTTTTAAATCAGATTGAATTAAATGAGTTGAGTACTAGTTTAGATTTATTACCTTGGGAGTCATCGCAGAGTGGCAGAAGAAAACAGGTATATATAATTTTTTTTGGTAAACCCCTTATGATTTCATCATGTAAACAATTTAAATAACAAAAGTTCTTGTTTTTAGAATTTTGGACCTAAGACAAATTTTAAAAAAAGGCGTATACGTCCAGGAAATTTTATTGGTTTTCCAGAAAGTACTAAATTTATTCAGGATAAATTCAATTATATTCCAGAATTGAAAACATTTAAAACTGTTGAACAGTGCAGTCTGGAATATGATCCTAAACGTGGGGCTTCAATTGATCCACATATTGATGATTGCTGGATTTGGGGAGAGCGAATAGTTACAGTTAATGTATTAGGTGATTCAGTATTGACAATGACACCATATCGAGGAACCATAGATCGATATAACTTAGATTGTGTCACAAATGAAATAACTGGAGATTAAACTCAACAAGATATTGTAGTTAGGTTACCAATGCCTGCAGGATCTTTAATGATTCTTTATGGGGCAGCAAGGTGATATATTAATTTTTTTTTTAATTTTACTCAGTTTCATTTTTATTTGCTTAAGAACTTTAATTACAGATTTTACATTTAATTTCTGCAGAGTACTTAAGTACTTATCCGCAATATAACATAAAGCATAAGCAGTCAATTTATGATTATTGAAAATGTTTTTTAAAAACTTATGAAAGAAATATTTCTTCCTCTTACAAATATATAATTACAATCAATTTGAGTATTGTTCCACAAAATTTTAAGATGTAGCGATAATATTGATTGAAATGCCTTTTGTAGCTCTAGAGAATCTAACTAGATTTGATATCTGAAATAGTCCTTGTTTATTGCAATATGAAATTATCAAATATTGTACAATTTGGCTTCATTTTAATTAATATAATTCGAATGGTGCTTATTTTGTGAATGAAAAATACATTTTTAGATTTTACGCTTGCAAAATTAACACCTATTCATATGGTATGTGTTACACTAGATATTAAAAAATTTAATTTTACGTTTTAGGTACAAATGGGAGCATGCTGTTTTGCGAGAAGATATAACATCACGACGAGTTTGTTTAGCATATCGCGAACTCACACCACCATATCTACCTGATGAAACAGGTAATTGCAGTGAAGAATCAGTTGAAGTACTTGAAAGAGCCTTAAACTTTTGGTAAAATGTATAGGCAAATGTAAATGATTGTATATATGAATCAATTTAAAAAAATGCTTGATTAATGTAAATATATAATAACTAAACATTTTTAAACTTATAAATATATAAATACGTTTTTGGTATCAAATAAAAATTATGATTTCTTTCAATTAAAATTATAATAGAAAAAAATATATTTTATCAATGCCATAAATTAAAAATATTCATTTATAGGCACAAACATATCATTAGCAAATTGCCAACAAAAAATATAGAATTATTATTTGATGACAAAATTTATATGGTTTTACGACTTTCGTAGAAATGTTTCATTGGTAAATTTATTTTTCTTTAATTAACTAATTCGTGTCGCCTTAAAATCCTGATTGTTCGTCATGTAAACGACGGGGAAAGCTGAAAACGGATCAGTTTTTCCAAGTGGCTCGTAACCATCCAGTAAACTCTGGCGCAGTTGCCATCGGCGTTTTTCCCTCTCTGTCTTCTGTTTTCTTATTGCACGGCCGAGCATGCAAGCAAACATTATTCCAGCCATCTGCAAAAGAAAAGAAAATATTTAATAAGTCTCGCTGAACTCGTAGCTTTGATATCGATTTCACGCTAAAAAAATTAATTATTTCTTAAAATTTATATGACAAACATTTTGTTTCTGATTATATAACCATAATTACCTAAAAGTGTATAATTGCATTTTAACGAGAGTACCTGAATAAGAGCAATCATCATTGCTCCGGTGATCAAATAAAGCGCGCTGCGGTTAACAATCAAGGCCAAGCCACGGTAGCATCCGCTCTGATAAACCGATGGGCACACGTCGAATTCCTTTGGGTCCGGGATGTACCAGTTGCAGCATGAAGGAGGCACTTTGATGGTGTTGTTAGCGTCCGTTAGAACACCTGTCCAATCAGCCACACCATTGTATCCACAGCAATGAAGCTGAAATATAGAGACGCGTGTGTGTACTTATGACGCGCTCTTTGTTTACTCTGTGAAATTGAGCGTGCTCTTTATGCCAATTATATCGATTAGTCATCGTATATTATCAAAGAATCTGCCATCTTATTCATGTTAATGTTAAAATGTTGAACATTTTTTCAATAATAATTCGCAATAAGAATTTCAAACGTAGGTTTTAAAAGCTGAAATCTCTGACATCACTAGTGATGCTTCATACCTGTACTAACAAAGTTTAATTTAAACGAAAAATGTGGCCCTTTTTGCAATAAAGAAGTATCATAAAAATAAATAGCTAACCGTACTCAGGATCCATTTACTTACAATATTATTGTTCACCGATATTAATTTACCATAGATTTAAGTATTTTACAATAATCAATATTTTCTTCTTTTTTTTAAATTTTGCAACCGATGACATAATAGGTAGATTTCACGGAAAATCTACATTCGATCAAATCAACTTCAATTACTTTCGATTGCATGAAATCTATCGCAGCCTTGGCCTCGCCGCTCTTCTCGTACTGATGCATAGTCTGATTGATTTTCTGGTCAAGAAGACCTGTGATGTTATCCTGCAGAGCGTAAGCTGACACAGCAGCTGCGAATTCCAGTATCAGGACCAGCGACAGAGAAACTGCAAACTGTACAAAAGCAGCGATCTCATTTATTTATTCGTTCCGTCGCTCTTTGAATTAGAAATGCTGAGTATATAATGAGATACTTTACCACCAGGACCATGCAGGTGCTCTCCTTTAGAGCTCCGCAGCAGCCGCAAAAGGCGATGACGAAGATTAACGCACCGACGACTATGAGAAGCGTCGCTGGCGAGAAGTAGCTCGCGTCCAGGAAGTGCGAGAAGTCGTCGTAGACCGCGTAGATGGTCGTGCCGACTGAGACTATCATGGCACCAGTCAACTAAAAATCGACGAGGATATAATTATAATTTATTTAATGAGAAATTCAACTGTTAGTGTAATTAATGCTCAAGACTAAATATTCACATTTCAGATATATATCCAAATACCTATACTTAGCATTTTTCTAAAGATAAAATTGAATAATCCAAAATGGAATTTCAAATAAATAAATTTTGCGACAATGTCATAAAACTTTCGAATTATTGTACACAATATTGATCCCGTGTACGTAAATTCCATTGACTTTTTTTTCTTTGTTCGGTAGAAAGGCATCGTCGCATCAGCTATAAGGAATTCGGTATTATATACGTTCGGTTTTTCTCAACGCCTATATAGCGATGGCGTGATTATACCCGAGCAATACAAACGTGGTGGCATATACACGTATGAAGTGCGCATGTGAACGTGCAAAGTGTCGCGCTAATCATAAAGATAACGATAAGAAGTACAAACGACTAAAATACAAGTCGCACTGCGAGCGCACAAACGCGAAACAATTTTATTCTTTTCTGCCGGTGTGTGCTTTGGCCTTACTTATACAGCGAATTTTCCTTAGTCCTAATCAAACTTTTATCATAGTATAATTAGTAAATATGATATGTGTATAATTGTACGGTAATTCCCTGGAGATTGCAACATGTTCGTTGAATCGAATTAAAAAATATAAATATTTGGACGGCCTATTTTTAAAAGTATTTTGTAATAATATTTCACATATAACCATATGGTATATCGCCACAATCACCGACTCGTTAATGAAAGATCAATTATCCCACTTATGACTTCGACATGGTTTTTATCTGTGCCGTGTTCAACATATGTGGGCGCAGGAAAATTTGTTGCACGATGCAAATATTTTTTAATGTTCAGATAATTTTTTAATGTTTTTTATTTAAAGCATAGTCTGGTGGTAGCAACATGTAAGAACGTTATTTCGTTTTATAATCAACAGCGTTATAATCTACCGTATTTTAATTTTAAGATATGAAGATAAGACTGGAGATAAATATTTCTTGAGAGCAATAGTACATAAGTATATTATCAACAACATTTTAAGATGCAAGTGTTACTTATTTATACCTTACACTAATATCTATCATAGCAAAAATAATATGCATTATTTTATTGGTTTGATATTTAATTAGAGAATTCCTATAATTATTTGTATATCGATTCAAGTACAATAATTTTCCTTCATTGATATTAGTGTAACAGTTGAAGGAACATTAATTAGCTTTACATTTATTTTCTAAAGTCGATAAAAATACGAAAAATATATCAAGTATTTCAAACCGATATTTTGTATGCCAATCAATGAAATTATGCGTCATTTATCTGCATACGCTCTGATTATAAAGATAAGAGGTGGCTGAGATATTTTTTCATTATTTAATAAAACTTGAATTCAATAAAATAAAAAATTCAGCTTTTAAAAACTGGAGAAATAAATTTATTATGAAGAATCTGTACTAAACTTGACGGAACCGTAAATGATTTACTTTTTGGTATGGTTGCACAATGCTTGTAACTATGTAAGATATTTCATTGCAAGAGTATTCCACGTATAATTTTTATCATATTAATTTGACTCATCGAAAATCTTCCTTAAATGAATCGACATAATAACATTATGAAAGTAAGTTTGTTTTATAAGTAGATGTGTGACAAGTTCGGTAAGAAAACGTGGTAGTGCATTTAATATACATCTACTTCTAAGATTTCGTTATCATTACTAATTTGAAAGAAACTGATGAATCAAGTAGATAATTTTAATTTCAGAAGCATATATTTGGGGTTGAAAAACGGATATTTTTTCCGTCATTAACGAAAAAGAAAAAAATTTAATTAATCGCACTGCAGGTAATAAGTATACGCAAGTTTGGTCTAATTCGATTTTTTACGAAAAAAATGACCTGCCAATAGATTATTTTTATCGGAGACAAGAACGGTAATAGGTAGGTAGGTACAATGCCCTGCAAGGAACAATGAAATACCTATATACGTAAAGATGATATTAATAGAATGATGAATATGTATATTAATGGAACCACCACTTTTCTTGTCTTCTAGAGACATTATCACGCCTAGACGATGATTCACTACAGAGCTGATTATCCGCTTTAAGTGAATTCTTATCAATTTAGGCTCTTCCGTTGTATTTGTCACTTTGTTTTATCAAGCAAAAGTTGGATTTACAAACTGTGCTTTTCCAATGCGTTCAAGTCACCTTTAGCATTTTTATGTATACACTTTTTATTATTAAACATGTAGTGTAGATTTTTGCGGAATTCATCGGCAAAGATTACCATCGTTACATCTTGCTTGAAAAGCGTTACATAAAACAGTTGTTGCGTTACCGCATTTTAACGACACATCAAATGTTTGAACGCAAAAGAAGCGACAGTCAAGCTATGATGTTTAGAGAGATTATACACGTGAAAAAGGATCAATATTATGCAAACAATTGTCGGTTTTATCATGAGATAATCTAATGCTGCGTGTATATACGTGACATTCGTTGGTTAAATCTTGCAAAAATATTGATTTTAAATCTATTAGGTATAGGTATATGTTTTTAAAAAATGCATGAAGGGTTTTTTTTTATTTTAAATATATTCATTACTCCAATAACGTATATTATGTGCATGCATATATATTTCTGGAAATTCATTTGATTTATCTCGTCAGCGATAGGTACGGTGAGTATAATTATCTTTTCAAGAAGATGACTTTTGGAGCAGATAATGAACACATTTAGAACAACCGATTATGCGCGTAGCGATAACCTTGTACAAAAGTAAGTAATTTATTGAAAGATTTTACAATTGCTGCACACCGGTTTTGAAAAGTCCTTAATCTTAAACATGAGTTCTTGAAAATGCATGACCATGAAAAATCTATTTATGTCCAATGATTGCAAAAGCTATAAAATGCACAAGGCAACAAAAGAATTGGTTTCTTCTATCCTTTACGTGTTATAAAATTAACTCTTTCGGATACGCGAAAATTTGTTTAACGTAACGATCTAAAAAAAAAACTTTAACGTTTAGTATGACGTCAGACTAAACGTCCGATAATTATTTCACTGCGATCATTTGGAATCGGCAAGACAGTCCTCTACCTATAAGACGTTTACCATATTGTTCGATCTTGTTTGTTTTTTTTGCCTTGATCGCTCAGGTTTTTGTCCTATCCCAAAACAATAGCAGCGGTTACACCGACATCCTCCTTACGTAAGACATATCCTAGTCTACAAGTTTCTTGACAGAAAGCGCGCAACGATTCGCGGCTCATTCAGTGCGTAAACACGGAAAAGCGTGCGGTATTACAGATCGAATTTCGAATAGCGATCGACGCAATGCTATACATTTCCTCTGTTATAGGATTACTAGCAAAGCCTTTATTTAATGATCACAAACATTGCATTTAAAGCGCTATAACGCACTATTTCACGCGAGCTTTTTACTCTGATAAAAACAAACCTCTGATACTCGCGCATAAGCTTTTTTGACTGTTCACCTGAAGTCTTTAAAAACCTATAGACAATTGAAAGCAAAACCAATGGAATTTCACTCAATGAAACACAACGTATTATCATTGCTCCTCTATTAAAAAATATTCCATCGTGAAATCACGACACACACACACACACACTATACATACACCCGTTCGCCGCGTTAACGGGCATATAATATGTTGATACCGACCACGAAGAGGAAGTTGACGGCGCAGAGCAGGTACTTGATGCACCGCAGGCCAAGGTCGAGATGCGTCACCGCCATGATCACTCCTGTCTATGCTTCCTCCACAAGTTTGTACAATATATGATCGAGATCGAGAAAAACAGCAACGAAATAAAAATACTCTGGATCGGAGCGCCGATCGCAGTAGCAGCGGCGCCGCGGAAGAGCGAGAAAAGTCGATGCGTGCGCGAGAGTTAAGTATAAACGGCCGCGCTCGCGCTGACGAACTAAAGCCGCGCGCACCTGCGCGTGCTCGTCGTGCGCACGCTCGCGTTATCTTCGCCGATTAGACGTGATGACGAGCGGCGGCGCTATAGGCGCGATTTTCCCTTTCATTGCGGTTTCGAGCTACTTGTTTTCGAGCGTATTATTATATATCTGTGTGGGTGTGTTGTAAGTATACTGAGAATACTGAGAACGGGCTTTTATTTTTCTCCGTCATGTTACATGTACGTAAGGTTTGCTCGGTCGATGATGTATTGGAGACTTTGATTGCCGATCATTGTGGAATCTCACCGAGTCAAATCAGTACAGATACACGAGATTATTGAGCTGACGAATAAATTATTAGACGCTTTGTGAAATGATTTATTTTGTTATTATATTTGGTAACGGACGTCAAAATTACTTGGTTTTGGAAGTCTTTCATCGGGAACTGTTACTGGCCAATCAAATTACAGTTTTTTTATTAATTAAAACAATATACTTTTTTATATACTATGCAGAACCAGGACATCATTACCCTCTGTATAAACATGCATTCTGCAGTCCAGAAAAGTTTTCAATCGACCGAGAACGGCATTTGAACGAAATTTCGAATTGATTTGTAATCACGTGAGGGGTGTACGATGGATAAATTTAAAAAAAAGTACAATGCTGAGTAAAAAGCTGAATAATTTAAAAAACTAGATTTGGCTGTATGGTCGAACCACAAAGCTATACTTAACGTTGCGATATGCTATATGCCGAGCGCATTGGATGGTATAGTTATTCTTCGATGAGTCTTTATCTCTGCTATCTGCTTACACGTTCTAAAATCGTAGATGGAGAGTTCTTCCGCATCATATATATAAATTAATAAATTTATCGAATACAATATCTTGGATTTTTAGTCACGTATTCGTCCATACATAACTTTGGAGAACAGAAAATAGCCTTTTCTTCGTAAAGATTTCTAGATCAACTTACCGAAAATAAATAAATGGTAATAATGGTACGATAGAAATCTACATTGAATATCCCCTTAATTCGTCTAATTGAAGATTTCTGTATGAATGTCTGTATTTTAGAGACATTATATAGAGACATATATATGTTTGCTTCAAAGTCATATTTTTGTCATAGATTCACGTAATAATATAAGCTGCCTATTGTATTCATACAAATATGCGATTTTCGCACATAAAACATAAAAATATTATATATCGTTTAAAAGAATCTTGTTATAACCATTTTGGATTCAATGTTTTACTATGTAATAAACTTATGCTTTCACTATGTAATAAATACACGGATAGAATTTTTCAGGAAAAATTCTATCCGTGTACAAAAATTATTATCTTTAAAATGGTCTTCTACCTATAATGGCTCCTGAGGCCAAAATTATCGGAAAAAGTAAATTAAAATATAATGACTATAAAACAAAGTATGTGTATTACTAATATAACTTATTTCTAATACAAAATCCCATAGGTCTCTAAACCCACTTTATGCAGAATTATCTCATTTTAGAAATAACAACTGGTGTGCAAGTTTTCTTGTCAGTAACTCGATGGATTTTGCTGAACAAGTCGTCAATTACTTGGAAAACATGTATGTACCTGTGGCATGAAGCTCTGGAATTAAAAATTGTTGTGTAATTTTTTTAATTGAAAAAACAAAAATTTTTTAATTCCAGAGCTTTGTGCCATAGATACATGTTTTCCAAGTAATTTGCTTGTCTCACTCAAATTCATCATGTGACTGAAAAGAAAACTTGCACACCAGTGGTTTTTTAGATAAATGAGTTTAGAGAATCTCTTGAAAATTTGTATTAGAAATAAGTTATATTATACTATAATTTTATAATAAATATTATAAATAAATAAATATTATATAGTAATAATTATAGAAAATTATTAGCGTATATTGCTTTATTACATGTTTATATGGTGTTTGAAAATTATT
>UXGD01002013.1:0-29186 GCA_900474315.1 Torymus auratus
GAATATTGACCCCAACTGTGTAAGCAAAATCCGAAAAAATGATCCCTCTCTGCTTAAAATCGATCGAGTAGATCATGAGATATCAGAGTATACGAACATACACACACACACACACACACACATATCCATGCGGACATTTTCTAAAAATAGCGTATTTCGATTCCAAATTTGCTAAACAACATTTCTAACACATTATCTTATAAACTTTTTTTTTTACTATCACAAAGCTTCCTCTAGGAGGAAGCAAAAATAATTATATACTATTAATTATACTAAATTCTATTTCTTTAGACTTTAACCCAGGCTTGCCCCCTTAATACATAATATCGAGAAAAGTCAGTTTTCGATTAGTTATATATCGATATAATTTTAAAAGTTATCGCAAACATTTTTATTGTTTATGTATATCGAAAGTTGTTTGTAAAGTTTATTGCTTAATGGAAAGAGAATAACCCGAGTATTTTTTAAATTATCAAAGTTCCTCTGACGAAAACAAATAAAGGTTTATTTACGGCCAGGACTTGGTGCGGCAATATTGAACAATCTGTGCCCTGCCCACGAGAATTCGGGCAATGTCCGAAGTATTAATTTCACCTCAGCGTTTGCCCCGGCGACGTTTGGTCAAATATCGGATCGCCCTAGCTGCAAACTTCAACTATAACGTCTGGCTGTGTACATATAGAGACATGTTTTCTCTCTCTCTCTCTCGCTCTCCTGATATTTGAGAAGCTTTCAAAACATTCTTCGATTTTTTTATATTAGAAGTTTAATCCGATTTCACGAAAAAGTCGTTTTTAGCGATACAAAGAACCGAAATTATATTTTAGTTTGGGGCTATGCTCAAAGTAAATATTGGCAAATTTATCAATACATTATTAAATGTTTGCTATGGCTTATAGAAATACCGTAATAAATTATAGTTTAATACATCATACTTTTTTTTGTAAATATTTGATTGATGCAAATTTATTTGTGCGCGTATCTTTGCAAACATAGTTTAATTTCTTTTTATGTTGTAAAAAAAAATATCTGTTTATTTTCAAATAAGGATTAAAAATGGGATAGCAAAGAAATGCACTTATAACTTATTTCAATAAAAATCGACGCAACTAGAGCATTTACGCAATAAACTCTCGTGCTAATTCTATAACTTCTCTGTTGACTTGAATGATATAATGGGTTTTAACTTACTTTATCTTAAAGAAAGTAAAAGGTGCACTTTGATGATTATAGTTAAGTACATAATACACTCTCAATGGTAATTATCCATACTTCACTTTACTTTTCAAATTATAAAACTATTTTGGTTTTCATCCCGGAATGCAATGATGTATAAATTCTATAGAAAGTATATACAATACCTTCTGTTATATTAACTTTTTAATTGCTAAGTTTTATTATTTTTTTTAATACTTACAACGGAAATAGCTATTTTACAGAATTATTAAGGAATAAATTCGAAAACGCTAACACTGTATATTTATCATTTTTTTAAATAAGTAAAATAATAATTGCATCTCGAAATTCTCAATCCACGTTAAAACGTTTTAAAAAGCGTTTCGGCGAGTGTCATTATTAACACCTTAATTTAATATATGTATCTTGAAATGCCAAAAGAGACTAATACGGAGTAATTTAATCTCTTTGTTATATTAAATTTTGTGTACATCAGTCACATACTTCAAGATAAGTGCAATGCTCTGAAAAAATGTTTCCTCTCATACAAAAGTAAGTATGGATTTTTTTACTAATATTAAGAAGCCTGCTTTTTCCATTTTGCCCAAAAGGATAATAAATTTAGTTAACGCGAGCCTTAAAAATACATGAAACTAATATTTCAACAAGTATAAGAGGCGTCTTATAATTGATGGCAAAAGTTTTTACAGTTACAAACTCTTATCTGTTTGACTATGCCCATAAAACTATACGAAGACCTACTCCCGCCACGTAATGCATCATCCCGGCGCTCCTAATACGATCTAATCGATCATAAATTAATTCCACGCTATATACAAGAGCTCTCGTCGGGCGTCGTGCGGTTACGAAGAAAAAACAACACCTCGTGTCCCGTTCATTAAAACCCTCCAAAGGCAACAAAAAAAAAGTTGAAACCGGAACATCGATAAATATAATAAAAAAAACCGCAGACGCGCAGAAAGCGGAATAAAAAAGACAAAAATACGATAATTTGGCTTTCCTGGTGAATGAAGTTTCCTGGGTTGACTCACATAAACGTAGAGCCGTTCTCTCATTCACACCTATATGTATAATACGCACACGCACGTGCAGTACTCGTGAGCCGGCTTGTCCCCACGTGCTTGTAAAAGAAAATGTAGTAGTAGTAGTGCGCAGTCACCTGCAGTGAATAACGCGCGGCTGTATAGCTATGCATATATACGAGAGTTACATTAAAGTTACGCGATTAGCGCATCGCTGGGAACTTCCCACTCGGCGGGGTTTTCCGTGTCGATCAACCGCTGCAGCGGCTTATACACTGCTACACACATGCGTGTGTGTGTATTTATGCGCGAAACCTCTTCCTCTTGCGGGCTCATCCCGCAAACTTTCAACTTTCGCGCGAGCGAGAGACAGAGAGAAAGAGAATGCACTTTCGTCGCGCCGGTTTATTCACTTTCCTCGATCCGGAAACCTCATTGGGAGCAGCGTAGTATATCGCGGATGAATTATATCCCGTTAGCACTTTGCGGCGTCCTTTTTGTCACCTCTCTCTCTCTCTCTCTCATATTTATGCGATTCGTACGTACACACGTGTGTCGCAGACTTGTTTTTTTTCAGAGACGGCCATTGAGACGCAGATTGAAAGACGGATTGTAAATCATCGTGTAATGGATGTATATACTAATATGCTTCAGAAAAACGTTAACAGCCTCGTGTGTGCCTCGTTGTGGATCGCTAATTGTGATGTCTGCCATGTGTTGAAAGAGACTTTTCAATACAAAACTCGTCATTACGTGAACGTGTGCTTTGGAAAAACAAAGTTAATTTTTAGTTAATAAATTTTGATTGAAAATTTTATTTTAATCACAAAATGTCCCGAAATATTAAATGTTGTTAAACATATTATTTATTATCATTATCTCGTAACTCGTATTTTTATTTTCATCGCAATAGATGAGAGAAAAATTTTAATTTTTGAAAGATATAAATTGAGTTCTAATCTTTTACATATTACACTGATTATATGGAACCCATATATGAAATCACTTCAATTTAGGGACCTTTTTTTCTTATAAAAATAATAAATATTTTTAAATTAAAAAAATATTCTTTACTCGTACATATGCGTCGTACAAATGAACTTTATTATACGACCAACAAAAAAATATGAAATACAATTCCATTTTACATTTGTATAGATATGCCATCTCTCTACACTCCATATATAGAAAGTCAGTGACCTCTAAAATTCGCTAAAGAGAGTATACGGTATATCAATACCATACAATCTATTCCTCGTCGCTGCGAGCCTTTGTCTTCACTTCCCGCCTTTAGCCCCCTTTGACAAAACAAGAAAGACAAAACTGAAAAAAGCCCCGCGAAAAGCGCTGAATTTAAAATGCCGCGCATCATGTATATAGCGGAACTCGGAGTACACAATGAATAGTCGAACGCGCCTTTCGATCCGCAGCTCTTCGTCAATTATATTCGCGCGCGAAAGCGTACGAGAGGGAAGGAAAACAGTACCTATATATACGCTCGCGCGCGCGTCACAAGGTAACGAGGTTGGAGTACGTATATCGATTGTTAGGCCCGGGCGCGACATTCGCCGCGCCGCAATACAGCGACGTCTAATTGCCTTAATTAAGTCCCTCTCCGCTCTTACTCTCTGTGTCTCTCTGCACTTTGCATTTAAAGCATGCGCGCGGGCCCGGCGCTGTAATTGCGGTTTTCTTTATGATTTCGGTGACTATGGATGTAGGTGAGGAAGAAGGAGTATATACGGTGGCACTGGGCTAATGGGTTGTTCCTCAGATATCGCTCTGGCTCGACACAAATTTTACATTATATTCTTTTCGGAAATGGAGTGTCGGCCTTTCGTGTGGTAATAGCGATCGTTTCTCGCGCTGCCTACATTAGCATGAGAATAAGAGCCGCTGTCATTGAAGTTTTGTTTTACCCGTAGAAAAAGAACCATTATCGCGAAATTTAATGACTAAGCCGCGTATACCGTCAGCGTGAGCTTTATGAGCAAGCGACGTGTTCCAGTTTACGATCAACTCTGCTCTCATAATATCAAAGATATTATAAGCATTCTTACCCGAATTTTCCTATTTTTTTTTCCTATCGCACAATAACTATAGTACAAAACCTCCCGGCTGCTCGTTTTCCTCAATATCCATGCATAACTTCGACGCCATGAATCGGGAGGAATCGCGAACAGAGCGCCAGTCTGACAGAGACGAAGAGAGAGCAAGAGGCTATAAGGAGGCCAGCGGAGAGGAGCTACTAGCTTTAGGGGCTCTTGTCGAACTGTGGGAGGCTCTCACGCGATTTATTATCCTACGGGACTTTGCGTGTTTACAATCCTCTTAAGCGACAAGCGCGCACCGGATTAAGGTCGATTATATCGATTAGGTCCAAGATCAAGGCGAGAGATGCCGTCGACGCGCTTTTTTCGCGTCTTTGTGTATATATAATGTACGCAGTTGCGTGCACGCACCTTCTGTCGGAAAATTTTCTTCTGCAGATATATCGCCGAATTAATTCACTGCGGCTGTCGAAATATTAATCTGAGCTACGTGTTGTGATATGCTGCGTGCGTGTGAACTTAAAAGAATTTTTTCAGTTGTTATACTTTGAAAATTAGCTAGGTAGTGACAAATAGGTGAAAAATGCTCTAATTCAATGACTAAAAAGGCTTATTACTCGAAAATGTATATAAATTTTATTTCCCCGAGCACATAATTAGTGCACGTCCATGAAAGTATCAATACAGGTTTTATTTTTTTATTTTTTTATAAACTTCAAGTTTCGCTATTTCTCTACCAAAATCAATCACGTGATTCATCACGAGAATATCGTGTGAAAAATTGTGTGATTTTCACGTGAAAAATAACGTGAGGTTATCAACCAATGCTTCACGTGATTTTCATGTGAAAATCGCGCGAATATCGCGTGATGCCGGCGTAATCACGGGCGTTTAAGGGGGCCACCAATTATAACACTTTTAAGAGAACGGGTGTTGCCGCTGCCCGCTCTCTTTTCTGTATTATGGGAAGAAAATGGGCTTCGCCCATTTTCTTCCTTATAGCAGCGGTTGATCCTCTTAAAAGTGTTATAATTGAAGAAGGAAATGGGCAAAGTCGATTTTCACATGAAAACCACGTGAGGAATTGATCGATAACCTCACGTGATTTTTCACGTAAAAATCACATAATTTTTCACACGATATTTCCGTGATTAATCACGTGATTATTTTTGGTAGGATTAGCTATTCGGAGTGATAACGTCGGCCACTGTTATGAATTAGTCATTTCACTAGATCACCTTACGACATATTCACGCTATTACTAACTATTCTAAAAGTACATGGTGATACAACGCCGCGTCTTTTTTATGGGCCCGTAAATTTTTCGAATTTTGGCAGACGCGAGTTCCGCGACGACATATATGACTTGCAAGTCTGACGCAAGACTTTTCCCCGCTTATGACTAATAGAGAGCGGTGCCGACGCTGTTAGCACCTTCATCATTGTACACGCACTTTATCAGCGGGATCTCGAGTATAGTATACCTGGGAGCTAGAGTACGCTTGCGTATACGCATTCGCCGAAGTCAGGCAAGGTTCTATATGCGATTAGGATTAGCTGTTTACTGGTAATTTGTAGACCGGACTTCCCATCATCGGCCTAAGTATACCCATCTATTTTGAAAAATGTGCTTGATTTTTTGAATATTTTTCTCGTTTAATATCGCAAATAAAATACGTTTCAGAAAACAACGTTTTTCTGACAAAAATAATTACGCTCCAAACAAGAGTTTCTCGTGCTTATGTTACAGGAACTTTGGTTTCCTGTGATAGTCGGTCAATCGTCCTAATGTAGAAGGATTTTACGTCTCTGTCACGTTTGTAGAATAAAAATACGCTTCATAATCAGAATTTTAATTAAGTAAAAACGAATGAAAGGAATTGAATCACGCTTGTATAAAACTACTATAATGCCATGTCTTATCTTTAGCTTTTATTTTCATTGGAAAATCATGCAGTCACGTGAAGATTTACATTATTGGCACAGGGGGATCGTTTATTGTTGTTTTTTCGTGACGTTCACGCCAACGACATTTGCGTGCGACGTCTCTCTCTCTCTCTCTCGTGCTCTCTCTCTCTCTCTCCCTCTCTCTCTCTCTCTCTCTCTGCCTCTTCCTTGTGGGACATACGTGACGCGTGCTGCTTTATCGATACACACGTCGACTGTTTGCGCAGCTTGTCTATATAAAATCGACGCTGGGCCGACCTTCGAAGAATATGGATACGCGAGATCTCGATTGCTGGATATATTATGAAAGAAAGCTTGAACTTGGCTGGCAGATATACAGTACTATCGCGTTAGCAATGATTATTATTATTTTACACAGACGCACTATACGCGTCGCTGTATAGCAGTATATATTCTGTACTTGTCTAATAACCGCGCGAGCGCCGAACTCCAATTTGATAAACCTAGGCGCGTCGTGCACCAGCTCCGAGTCAAAATTAATGTACGTCGGACTCAGGCTGCCGAATAACTTTGTATTGAAATAATGCCACTCGCAAACGCAACGCGAGAAATATTTCTCCGGCTCGCTTTAAAGATTGCCCCGAACTATTGGCTTTAATTAGAAGAGAATCTCAAACTAGGTTTTACGACATAAGTATCTCCCCAATGTATTTGTACAGCTTTGGTGGACGATACGAATTAATATTGATCTCTATACATTGTTTCATGGAATTTCATTGTTTATTTAGGTACTTGACTAACTACATGGCTATTTTTATAAAGTCAATGAACTCAACACGCGCTCATTGGTGTTGAAAAATTATAAATTATTCCGAGTCTTCTGAATTTGGAACACTGAAAAATTTGTGGTTCTCGAAGATTGCATGATTATTGTTACTATTTTCGTTTTTAAATTCGTTAAAGAAGAAGGCACGTTCACGATTTTGATATTCAATTACTTTTATGTCTGTGTCTGAGTGCTCTTGATCATACTTGAATACGATGCTTATGTTTTCTTTACTGGTTTTGACGATAGATTCTGAAAAAAAACAACCATACAAGGTTTTATAAAAATAGATTTTATAAGTAAACGTACTTTTTCTTGTTTTGAAGGAGAATAATTCAGTAAGTATATTCAGTAAGTATAGCATATCTTACATAACGTTAAATCACTTAGCATGTCAGATAAATATATAAAGTGACTGAATTAGAAGGCTTATCATAACTCTAAAGTTCTAATTTTAATACTTTATATACATACAAAGTATTCCTTTGTGTTGATAAATAAATATTTAATAAAGATAAATTTAACAAACGCAGCTCTGTATTAAGCCAAGATATGTCGAGATTGATCGACAACACCGATTCTGGCATACCCGCACATATACACGACTCGAATTTCATATTTTCCTCATCACTCGACTTTATAATTTACCGATAAAATATTATCAGTTTGCTTTGAAAATTACCTTCTCCGACCTCATCGCTCTGCGTTCCCGCTTGATTAAGCGGGGGCCGGTTCTGGGCATCCCCAAAAGCCATCAGCGGCAGCTCCTCCTCCTCTCGCGAGTTTTTCAGTGTCGAATCGCTACTAATTGCACCGTTCGCCCTCTTATTACTCAACCGCTCGGCGCCAAAGTCGTTATCCAGCTGCTGCCGCTGCCGCTGTCCGTCATCCCGATTAACGAGCAGCGACTCGAATCCTATGAATCTGCAATTACATAACTTATTGTACATTTGAGAGTAAATTTCCGAAACTTGAGGCCAGCGAGACGCGCGTATGTTTGCACAGTTGTCGCGGTTAATTCAAGGATGAAGACATGCGCCCGTTAGGTACTGTTATCCCCATGATCGGATGACGCAATACTTTGGAGAGAGAGAGAAAGAGAAAGAAAAGAAATACTGTATTTACGTCGGAAAAATGCCGCGCTTTAAGCGGAAAATTTGAGACGTACAGCGCGCTTTCTCGCGGTCATATATACCTGCAAGTATAACGAGCTGGGCTCGAACTCTCATCATGATCTGCATCTGGGAAGTATTTATTCGGGCGTCGTAAAGCCGCCTCCTCATGAAAGACGACACGCCAGTGTTCAGCGAGAACGAGCAGCAGCGGCTGACTAACCCTATCGACCTACACGGAAATACACGACTACTCATTTTCACAGGAGCCATGAAAAATTACAAACCGAATGATAAAAAAACCGCGCTACTCACCGCTGTGTAAAGGCCAGGTCTGAATGGCCGGGCGACGAGAGCCCCGACGAAGTATTGACCGAGGGCATTGAGAACGTCGTCCCTTGGCTCCTCTTCCTCATCCGCAGCCGGGGATGATAACTTCCTGATCAGCAGCGTGAGCAACCCCAGCGTCTCAAATTCGAGCCGACTTAACGTCCTCCGCGCCAACCTTTAAAAGCAATTATCATCGTTCTCTCTATACTCTTCCCGCACGCGGTGTAATAAAATTTTAACGCCGAATCGATAGACAGAGACCCGGCCCACATCCGCGGGATTTACGAGAATAAATCGCACGCGGCGCAGAGGAGCTACTTGCGTAAAAATCGCTGGTAATTCGTATGCATGTACGAGACGCGAAGAGAAAATTCGAAACCACGTATAAAAACACTACTAGTAAGTACGTCGATGTTTGCTCACACGGCGATCCTCTCGACGACGGTGTCTGAGCTGGAGAGCGCCGCTCCGCAAGCTCCGCTGAGGATCTTCCACTCTGGGTCTATAATATAAAAGACATTGGTTTTATTATTTATAGTGGTAAAGTGTTAAGGCGTCGGGATAACGCTTTGATATGTTTTTCTTAGTATCTCGAAATATACAGAAACCTCGAACTGCTGATATTTTGAATTAAAAAAAAATTAAAAAGGAAAACTTTACTTTGGACGTAAGTTATTCAGATGGGAATATCCTACACAAAGTTTCCGAAGAGCTTCTGCTTTTGGAAGAAAACATAAAATAAAAAGCATCAACAACAAAAATAAACCGATAAATCAGCAGTATCCGCAACAAATCCGACTTTGTGAATATTTCCGAGAATTTTCATTGCTCAGACTGAGACGGCAAAGAGAAATCTTCTTACTTTGATTTCGTCATTGAAAATTTTGCGCATGACATGCATGGTGAATACCAAAGTCTAAAACAGATTACACTGTTTTCGAGATTATTTCGAAATAAGACTACTAAAATACACATAATACAAAGACGCACATCATAACGGGTATATACACCTTTGAGAAGAGGCTCGGGCAGGCGTCCGAGGAAATGTCGCAGCAGCCAGAGCGGCGCGCCTGGGGGTGTGCACAGGGGCACGAGCCACTCGCCCGCTTCCAGCTGCGCCTTGAGAGCCATGCGCTGCGACAGCGAGCCCTGGCCCTTCGAGCCGGATCTACGAATCGAACGAATATATCTGCGATTCCACGTGTTCTGTATATAGGTATAATGGACTGTATTTACACTCCTACTTTAAAGCCGAGAGAACAGCCGATGCGGTCTTCAGCGTGGGATCGCCCCTGGCGCTCAGGTAGGCTTTTAGGAACAAGTCCTGGAACGTACAGAGAGAGAGAAGTGAGGATTTGCCGCGGTGAAATGCCGATGGTCTTTTTCGTCCGTATATATACTTTTAAGCCGGCGTGAAGAGTGGCGTCGCTGTCCCCGCAGACCGCGTCCAGCGGCTCGCCGAACTTTAATCTGTGAATTCAGAGTGGAATACCTACACTTGTATGCGAAGATACAGAAAGGGAGAGAAGCACTTACTTGGCTCGCACTGGAGTTGTAAACACATTTAAAAAGTCCATCTTTGGGTAATGTACTGCTACGTGTGCTGCACTCGTGCAACCTATCGCATAACCTTCAATTGTATTTTCTGATATATAATAACATATGAATACGTGGAATATAGGTATATATATTTAGAAAGACAACCTCTACAGTGCAGTGGCGAGCAATAAATTTCCATACGTGTATATAATTTGTGAAAAAGGTTTAATATATATAAGAATGTGAAATTGTCGGCTCTTTATTCGAATTTCATATATAATCAAGTACAAATATATGTATAGTTTTCTCTCGAGAAAGCATTCATCTAACGGTAGAATCTAAGGTCGCCAGCGAACGACGTCGAGCAAAGTTTGTTTGTGCCTCTGCAGGACTTCGCTCTTGCAGACATGAATGCCCTCGATAAGCGTTATGTACTGTTCCGAGAGCATTTTGCGACCTTCGGGTGCCTCCGCAACGTTCGTCAAAGTCTGGAAAACCAAAGGACACGTCATTACATTTTCTATTGATGGTTAATAAATTATTCATTTACGAATTCTTTGTGGAGTTTATACTTCGCAGAAACGATCAAACGTATATATAATATGAAACCGCACGAGTTATTCAATCAAAAGCAGACAATAATAACATTTTCTTATTTTGCTGTATTATCTAAAATTGATCTTCCTCCTTATATATTTTTATCAAATCAATCAGCCGAAAATAAGATTCGAATCTAGATAACTTATTTCGGGGACTTTCGAAATCTCTCTCTGCACATTTATGAAAAAAAGAGTATTTGCAGAATGTCGCGGAGTTATGTCGTCATTATGTTTCGCGCGGATGTATATAACGAGGCGATGAATTAAGAATGAACAGTGCCTTCATAATCGCGAGCAGCAGCGGCTCCGGCGGCTCCGGGCACTTCTTCGAGGCTAAACGGAGGAGCGTGCACGTCATCCTCAGCTCCAGGACCCTCAGCTTTCCCGGCGTCGTGATCGTAATGAACGAGGCAAGTCGGGCCGCCTCGACGATCACAGAGACTCTCTGCAAATTAATCGACGTAAATATGTATATGTATGTATAGTGACGGTCCCCGTGCCCTATTACGTCGTTCCTTCGTTTTCGTGCTTACGGCTGACGAGGTGCTCGAGTGATTTTCCGCTAAATTCCCCGTTTAAACGTATAACGATTTTCGCATTATTGAACATTATTATTACCTTATCCTTCAAAAGTTTCTGCAAATGGCAAAGCAAGTCCATTTCGATAGCTTTCAGCTTCCCATTGACATCTTCACATAATATTCCTAAACAGGACAATGCATTGCAGAGAACGTCCTCGTCGTCTCTGTCTAATAGCATCCTTAATTTTTCAAATGTCCCGCTTTCGACTGCCTTTGCTTTCACGTCACGATAAAGCAGGAATTTCAGCGTTTCCAGATAAACCACCTTTAAAATGCGCGAAAATTTTAATTTTTCCACTCGCCGATGTTATCGGCTTCGTTTTAATATAATCTATACCAGTATGGGTTTCTTTTCACTGCAAAGTTTAGCGGTTAGTGATTCGACGAAACCGCAGGCGCATAACAGATCAGCCGCTACAAACACATTTTTTATATCAGAAAAGTTCTAGTTATATATACGACGCATTACGAGCGTATTTTCGAGCGCGACGAATGGGAAGAAGAAGTAATTAGCAATTAACCACAATAGTCGCGAGCCAGCGCCTCCAAAGCTCCGGCTATTTGCAATCGCACGGCTGCCGGACTATCGTCAAGGCTTTTCGATAAATTAGCGATCGCGCTGAGATTCTTCAAAATAGCTTCCCTTCCTGCAGCTTGATTCGCTATTGTCACGTAAATCATCGCCGCTCGTTCTCGCAGATAAAGGTCGTCCGATGTCAGGAGATCAGCCAGTCTGCGTGGAAAATGCATATTTTTAAAAATAATAGCTAAAATTTCATCATATATATAAATAAATGTAAAATTCTTTTTTTTTAATATTGATGAATGAAAAATGAATTTTTTTAACGCATAACAGTTTATTTCTATTTGCCTGCCATATTTCGTGTCCATTCGACTAGCAAAACATTCTTGTTTTAGATTTAACTCGATAAAGAAAAAAGTATTTGTCGAACCGGTTTTTAGAAATGACAGTGAATTTTATTTTCTAAAATTTTTGTAAAAAAATATAATTATTCTTTCTATTTATTACATGGGATATCTTCAAGTATGTGATAATATAATCATAGGTTTTCTATTGACATGAAATAAACCACACGAATAGATTAATTTATTTCGTTGAGTAAATATTTTTTAAATTTATATAATTAAATCACGAAGGGGAAGTAGATAACACTTTGTTAGTCAAGGTACGGTCGAATCGTGGCTGATATATTATTGCGATGTCATCGTGAGACAGACAAATACCGAATCATGAAATGTATAAAAAATACGGGTTATCCCAGGGTAAAAGTTGGCATACTATACCTGTCGGGAATATTTAATTTTATAGCTTCAGCCATTTTCTCGGGATCGACTAATAGATCACCCAGGGTGGTCACAGCTTGTCTCACGGTCAATGGATCATCGCTGTTTAATTCTCGTCTCTTGATAGGTTAGATTTTTTTGTAGATGAGGAAAAGATCAAATGAAATCATAAAAGATTATGTTCTTACGAGTTTGGGCAATGCGTACGGTCCGAAGGCGCAATTTGCCCGTGTTACGTCGACATGGGGAGCGAAACACTGTGGCTGCGTGGACGCCAATCGCGTTGCGAATGGTTTAAATTTATCGACATAGTTTTTTTCAGGCATTGCTGGATTGTAAAAAAAATGTTTTTTTTATCATAATGTTGATTCAGACTATGATAAGCTAACCTTTAACGATTGCTCGATCGATGATTTTTTTCGACACATGTCCATCAAATCCCTTAAGAAAACTATTCAATTCTGGATGAGGATACATTTTTGTTGTTTTCTATTTATTTCAAACTAGAAAGTTATATTTACAACACGATTTTTTACTTTATAGCTAAAATAAATAACATTATATAGAAATGGTCTCGCATGTATGTACCACGGGGAAAGAAACAAAAGACACTTGGTAAATATTGTAGGTATACATGTTTTATTCACAATTCACAGATCTCGCGTGCATGTACCAATCATGCACTTTTTATAATGAAAAACATACATATCGTCGCATCATTACACAATTATTTCATATCCATATAAAAATAATTCGATAAAAGTCAGTCATTACCGGGCGCGCGCGCTTATGACAGTCCTCCTTTTCGACCCGGTGCATTATAGCTCTGAAAAGAATTTCCTCTCCCAGTGTGAAAACGTATAATTATATTTACAAGCAGAATTCGTCGTTGCAACATCGTCGGACACTTTTACAATACGTGAAAAAAAACACATATATAGTTAAATACTCGCGTGAATACGTCTCGTTAAGCTTATCTAAGTGTCAGATGATTGTCAAATGGACATAGAAAAAAAGAACTAACGTGGAAAAAGAGCGAGTGTCGTAAGCGGACGGTTCGTTCGACTCGTTTGCGCAATATAAAAGAACTCTAGAGCTCTATATATAGTTATTATTATTATATTATTATCATTATTATAACGAAATAACAAATACGCATTAGGTCTAGTTTAATCCTTAATTGTCAGGCTGTCGATCAGTTCATTTGGGCCTACTTATGCCTCTTGTCGGTGCTATTGACGACCTTGCAGTGGGGTCGGCTGACGACCTGAGCAGTGTGCCCGTAGCCTGCCTCAGCGCCGCACACGCAGTCCTCCTCGATCTCGGTGTTGACGAGACCCTCGGCGATTCGCCTGGAGGCTACCTTGATGTACTGATTCTGGTTCGTCGGCTTGGCCTCCAGGAAGTTGTGCGTGCTGAACGCTGCGCCGCCGGTCTGTAAATTTCATTGGCAAAGGTTCGTTGTATAATCGATTGTAAAAAATTTTTAATATCGTTAAGTATTGTAAAGATATCATTAATAATTTAGTTTATTTGTCGATGATTTCTGGCATTTTTGCTGCGTGAATATTTACGATCAAATTATTTAAACATATTTGCAATTTTTCTCATTCAAAAATGAATTTTAACTTTAAAAAACAAAACTCGAAGTAAAACTAGAATAGAAAGAAAAAAAAAGGAAAATGGGGTATACTCACGTTAACAGCGAAACCAGCGCAGACGTCAGTTCCGGCAGTTATTAGATTGCTCTTGTTCTCGGTGTTGGCCTCGAGGGGCTTCTTCTTGCTGTCGGCGAACGTGTAGATGGAGTCCTTGTCGTAGCCGACGAGGGTCTTCAACGATTTGCCTGAGACTTCAAGGTCGTTCAGGGGCGAGACGTGGTAGTACTTCACACCCAGTTGGCTGTACAGGTTGCGGCCGAGCAGCAGCCTGTAGTCCTGTAACTATAGGGAAAAGAGAGAAAACATAAAAACAAATTCCAAAGCCAGAACTTTTTGTAATAGAATATGCTCGAAGACCTACCGAGAATGGCGACAAGGGGCTCTTCTCGCAGGGCTGGCTGACGAGGCCGACGACGGCCTTGGCAGCGCCAGCGCGGAACGGATAGCGGATAGCAGCCGCGTAACCATCGGTCAACTTGAATGAACCGAGCTCTACGTCGAGTCGCTGCTTGATGTACTGCAGCTTCTTCGAGTACTGTTTGTCTTCTTTGGCTTCCTGCAGCGTGATTTGGGGCTCACCCTTGTTGCTGAACGACATGTGGTTGATGTCGCCACCCTCGATGTTTACGTTGTTGTTCGACGTGTAGTGTCTGGGCCATTTCAGGTCCTCGCCAAAGCCAATAAGGCCAATGAACACGTCGCTAAATTCCATGGATAAGTACATTTATTAAAGGCGTGCTCGCGCAAAAATTGTGTAGATGTAATTCTCGGAAAAATTAAAACTTACGTGATTCCTTGTTGTTTCAGTTCGTTTCTGAGCTCGTTCATGATTGGTTTCAGAAGTTCTTTGAAGGCTTTCTCGTTGCCAGCCTCCTGCTCGACGACGAAGATGATGTCGGCCTGCTTCTTGGGAATCTTTACGCTGAAGCTGTCGCCTCCTTTGATGTTGTCGTCTCCAACTTTGCATTGGACTGTAATATGAATTTAATTGTCAGTATTCTCACAAATCAGTCCAAAAGACTCAATTCTCAAATTGGTTATTTTGTAGATTATAACTTACTGCAGTCGTTTGGAAGGCTGACGTGAATGTTCTGCAAAAGACAAGCCGTTACGTAGGATGAAGCAATAACACATGGGCCATTCTTCACCGTACCCTGAGCAACAATTTGGTCACAGTTGGAACGGTAAGCTTGAGGTTCGACGTAGTTGAAGCAAGAGCTATATAGTGCAATGTTTCGTCGTTAGTTATATCCAATAAACAAAATATATATGTTATTTTTATGATATTCTCTTTTTTGTCACTTACCTCAACGCCGACTTTCCGGAGAAGTACTTGGTGCAGGCTGGTGATCGGGGAGCGTCACTCTCCTTGGCAGCGGCCGCCGCGCAGGACGGATTGAGTTTGTACGCGTTGCCGAGATCGGTAGCGGTGGCTGCGATCTTGCCGCTGGGCAGAATGTAATCGTCTGAGGGCTCGTTGTTGGCATCGCCGAGAAGACCGCGAAGTTTGCCGTGGTAGAAACCAGACACGCGCAGGTAGCAGGAGATGGATTTTTCGACTGTACAGACAAGCTTGGTGCCGTACTTGGATTTTACTGTGTAGATCGGCACCGTTACGTAAGCTTCGAGGTTCTTAGTGCTAGCCGGCAAGTCGGCTGGCTTGTTGTTTACGAGAACCTGTAATTTAAGTATCATTTTTAGCGATAATGCATTGCAAATCATAATTTGAATATTAAATTCAGGAATGTCTACTTACGTTTCCGTTCGATTTGATGGTGATGCTCTCACCAGGTTCAGTGACAGTGACACTAGCGAGGTTGCCGTTAACGTATTCACCGACAATGGAGAAGTTTCCGTCCTGAATGTCTTGAGCGAGAATGTAGTTGCAGGTTCCTGGGAACACGAATTGTTTGCCATCGAAAGTGATGAAGTAGCCTCCGTCAGCAAAGTATCCGTACTTCTTGGCTGGTGGGATAGAGTCCTCAATGCGGTAAATCGGTCTAAAAAATAGACATTAATTATTAACACATGTTGGAATAAAATATGTAATCAAGACAAAATGTAAATAATTTGAAATTATAAATACCTGTAAGTGTAGTACAGATCAGTAACGGACGGGAGTTCGCGGTTAAGCAGCAGTCTCAAAACAGAAACACGGATGGTCGAAAGTCCTGGTAATCTCTTAAAGTAGCTAACGTCAATGGGGAACTGAGTTTCAAAGAAACCGAAGATGTTTTCAACGGTTATTTGTGTTTGCATGAGATGGATGAGGGAACGGAAGGCGTTTATTGCCTGTGAGTAGATCTTCTTAACTTCGTTTGTGTCGTCAACCTATTGAAGAGATAAGTATATAGTAAGTCCTTTTAAAATTAAAAGTACATTGTTAATGATATGATTGATAAATCTACCTTCTGGTGTTTGACGTGCTTAAGAATGTAGTTATAAACGGTGGAGAAGAAGTCCTTGAGTTCCTGAGTTGGTAGGAAGTTCTTGATGTTGTGACAGAATTCTTCAATGGGAGCAATAATATAGTCTGGTACCTTGTAATTAACGATTTCCTTGTACGCATTCTGAGCCATTTCATAAACAGGCAGAGCACGGACCTGCTGGATCAACAGTTGTACAAACTCCTTAACTTCCTTGTCGATTTGACTAGCTCCCTTCAACAGAATCTTGGCCACGTCCTGAGTCAATTCAGATACCAAAGATATAAGTTCCTCAATATCTTTCTGGTGTTCGTTCAATACTTTAAGTATAGCTTCAACATAAGTGGTAGCGAGTTTAGTAGCAGAATCGAAGATGGTTACGCCGACTTTGAAAAGTTTGTCGAAGGATTCTTTTAATTGTGGGTAAGTAGCCTTAATAGCATCTTGCAGTTTATTGACAATTTCATTCAGTTGTTGACGCAGTTCTTCAATATGTTCCACGAATTTCTTGGCACTTTCAGTGATTGCCGCTATCAGGCCACCGAATGTTCTGTTACTGCAATTATAAAATACGATATTCTTTATGAACCTTTTTTTATTTCAAAATCGCAAAATAATAACAAATAAACCTTCCAATATACTTACAGGATTTCCTGAATCTCCTTGATGGTTTGGTCAGCGTGTAGCTCATTCTTAAGTTTGGTCAATTCACCTTCGAAATAAGCAATCAAAGGTTTAAGACTTGGCTGAGCCTTCTTAAGATGTTCAAACAGATCTCCGAATTCAACAACAACTTCCTTGCCGATTTCTTCTCCAACTTGTTTAACTTCCTTAACTCTTTCAGTCAAACGTTCACGGTACTGGTTCTAAATAATAAAAATTAATAAAGAAAAAGGAAAAAATAGAGATTAAATATTTCACATTCTATTTTTTTTTATTTTAACTAACTCACCACAACAGCCATGATATTTTTGTTATTGTAAGCAAAATCAGGCTTCATGAATTTGCCTTCGTCAAGATGGATCAAGAGATGGAATAAGTCTTGTTTGTTGCCGTCTTTGAAGGCATCAGCGTGAATTTCGGCAAGCTGACCAAGAACAAATTTACCGTTGGCAACAATCTTGTTGTTTGCGTTACCTAAATAAGAACATTATAAATTAAGGGTATACCCACGTTTTAGATACATGTCTAAAAAATTCAAAAAATCATTTTACCTTTAGCACCATAGTCGAATTTGAAACTGTTGTAGTTTTTGATTTCAACGTTGGCAACAACAGGTTTGTGTCCAAGTAAAGCAAATTCCGTTTCAACTTTCTGTGTATCCTTAGCAACAGTTATTCCAGTATGAGATTTAACAAGATCTTTTCCTGGTACGTAAGCATAAATGTCGACTTGTTGTGGGCTAGCAGAGAAGTATGCACCAATAGATTTTGGTTTTTGATGTTTGTCAGTATAAGATAAGCTAGATCCAAGGTCAATAGAGTTTGTTGTAAGAGCAAAGTGTTGATCAGATTTAACATCGAGCTTTTGGCCCTTGCTGTAAATGTTAAAGTTACCGGTAACATTGTAACCCTTTGGTACTTCATTGCGAGCAATTTTAGCATTAACAGTGATTTTATCGTTCTTGCTATTGAATACGTCAATGTCGGCCTTAGCCTCGAATAGTTGTTCACCTCCAGCGCGTAATTCTCCTTTGACGATCAAGTCCTATTAAAATAAAATACTCGAGTTAGTTTATGTTCCTTTCTTGGAAAAAGGTCAACGCCATTTTTTACGAAAATAAATGCAAATTTTATGTTAACCTTTGGTTGAGATGGATATGTAAATTTGGATTCTCCTTTAATTCCAACAGCGTTCTTATCAACATTGACGTCACCAGTGAAAATGAGACTGGTCTTCTCAGTAGGTTTGTTCTTTCTGTCCAAATACAACGAAACATCAATTTTGTATGCTCCAGAGTGCTTCACAATAGGAATATCGTGGAAAGCAACAATAGCTAATTCACGGCTAGGCAGTGACAATACAGCAGCTAAAATAAAATTAAAATTAGTTTATGAATTTCTCTTAAAGTTAATAAAATTATTTTTTCGATACTTTTGACAATAATGTCACTTACCAGATTCACGTTTGTTGCTGTATACGTGATAAGTGTACTGAGTACGGTCTTTCGATGAGTGAAGGTAAAGGTTAGCTTGGTGGTCAAGAGAGTAATCAGCATATTTGGTGCTAGACAATAATCCAAATTCAACTGGAACATTGAATTTCTTAAGGTTTACTTCAACTCTAAGATTGTGGTTCAAGTGGGTAAGATCTGAAAAAATGAAATAAAATAATAAGAATTTTAATATAACATTGTACATAATTAATCTTGTGATATTGTAAAAATTAATAATTACGGTCAGTATCAAGGGTCGACTGTAATTTGAAGTGGGCGCAGTCCTTGCTTGCTTCGCAGTAGCTGTTAAATACATGCACTTCCTTGTCGGAAAGTTTCAATTCACCGACAATTGCTGAAGGACCAAAGCTTGCATTAAGCATAATGGCAACTCCGACTTCTTTGTCAGCCTCGCGTGTCAATGCTTTACGGACATACTTAAATGAGGAGCTCTTTGTGTTTTCACCAATCTTCAAGCTGCCGTTACCTTCGAGAGTCACCTTCTTATCTTCATCATGTCTCTTGTAGTTTGTGCTATAATCAGGAATAATAAATTATTTTTATTGAATAAATAATTAACGAAAATATATTTTCTCAGAAAAACTATATAGATCTTAAGAATCTGAATATGTTTATACGCATTTTTCACATAGACTAAATATTTAAGCAAAATAAGTATAACTTTGAAAGGTAATTTTATTTTTATTATAAAAAGAAATTCGACTTCATGAAAGATATACAAATAAACGTACCTTCCAGTAACAAGATTCTTTCCTTCACTGGTAACAGTAATGAAAATCCTTCTGCCATCTTGGGAATTTGGCTTGTTGGCAATTTCAGCATGGACCTTACGGTATTTGACTTTGTCGCTATCAAAATTAATATTTACAACAAAGTCATCGACACTTTCCAATTTAACGCGGCCATCAACCGTAACGAAGCCTTTAGGTGTTACTAATTTGTAGTCACCTGAAAAATAAAGAAATATATATATAATTTGTTGTCAAATAATAAAAATTACCAGATTATATATTTTTTTAATTGATGTACCTGAATACTCATTTTCTCCTAATTTCTTGAACTTAGCGAGGAGCTCAGTCTTTCCTGCTGGGCAAGTGAAAACTAAGTGGATTCCAGGTGCCTCCTCCAATTCAATTTCAGTCATCTGTGTGTATTTTACGCCGTCAATAGTAACAGCTATATCGGTCTTTCTAGATTTTTCATTTTCTCTCTACAACGAATATACAAAATTTGAATTAACACCTATTTAAACATAACATGCATTTTTTTTATTACCTTGTGATCTATTTGAAGATCAATGTTATTTAGTTTTTCAAATGGAGTAGTGAATTTTCCGTTAGCGGTAATTTTAGTCAATTCTGGGTGCCACTGTAAGGTAAGGTCACCGGTACCAGTCTTATCGCCATACTTGATGGTATATTTTTCATTAGCCTTCTTTATTTCACCAGTAAGATCATGGTTGTAAGTCTCACTAACGGTAAGAGTAGGCTTATCGAGAACGGTAAGAGTTCCGGTGAATGTACGTTCATATTTAGTGAGATCTTCAAAGTTTTTGTTGCCATTCGTTTTGTAATTAGTATTAAGACTAATTTTTTTGTCGTCATTGTATGTAAGGATTTTCAGCTTGGTGTATTCAACCTTGCCGCTATCGTCTTGTTGGTCTAAGAATGTCTCGTCAAATTCGAATTTAATATTTTTAAGTTTGTCACTGGGAAGTTTAGCTTCAATTTCACCCTTCATTATTCCTGGTTTGTCTACGTTGTTTCCACGACCAAGGTTAATGTAACCCTGAAAATTTTTATAGAAATTATTTTTTCCGTTTAGTTTAAAAATATAATGCAAAAGTAATAGTAAAGAGTATAATATTAATAATTAATAATATTGATAAAGAAAAGCAGTGTTTTACCTTAACGGCGAAGTCGTTTCCTCGGTTGACCGAACCCTTCAAAGCAAGGTTGTCATTATCGTAGTCAGCTGCAGTATTGATACTAGCGGTATACGATATTAAGCTTCCAGATGCCGTAATGTCCAATGCTGCAGATTTCTTTTCGGAATTAGGTTGTCCTAGATTCTTTACAGCGATGTTATACGCAAGGTCTTTTCCATCGGTATGAATGTATTTAATGTTATATTTGCTGTCGAAAAGACGATCCTTGATGCTGACAACATTTGCATTAACATCCACGATCACCTTTCTTCCCTCACCGCCCTTGGTGACGTAATCTGCGATTTCAGTATGACCTTGAACGTCAATTTTGTCGTCTTTTTTTGTAGCAACACGATTTCCTTTCAATGTTAGATACCTGTTGTTTGGTAAAGTGATTTCGATATCTCCATCTACCTGTCCATTGAGGAAGTCTCCTTGATTTTTTCCTTTAACGTTAACTATAGTCTTGTATGTCAAAATTTCAATAATGTTTTTAGAATCAATGGATGTTTTTGTTAAGTCAGAGTCCGTTGAAATCTTGATCTTTTTGTTTGGATCTTTGCCGGCATCATAAGCAAGTTCGAAGTTTGCAACATGTTTGGTACCAGCTATGGAAACGTCTCCGCTTCCTTTAATCTTTCTATTGATTTTTGGTATATCGATATTAATGTTACCGTTACCTTTTCCGTTTTGGTAAGTGAATTGTCCATTGGCTGTCAAATAACTCTTCAAGTTAAGAACAAGATTACCATTGGGAGTTTGACCTTTGTTAACGTTCAATTTGTAGTCAACATATTTTACCCCACCACTAATAATTTCAACGTGGTTGTTTAATTTGTCTGGAGTGCATTCAAGTCCAGTATCTAGTTTAATTTTTTTGTTATTAAGGTTAACGTCGGCGTCAACTCCAACATTGACATCATTTTTCTTTACTTGCCATTTAATTGTTGCATCAGCTTTGTAAGTACCGCCAGGAGTCAATTTTAAGGAGTTTTCAAATTTACTCTTAGTGTCATCAATGATAGTTCTCTTGGATTCAAGTTCAAGTTTGTTATCAAGTACCTCAGCCTCAAACTCAACCTCATAATCACCTTGTTTGTTTTTGTTAATATTTCCAGAAAGTTCAGCTCCAAATTTAAATTTATCATACTTTAGTTCAGCTTCGGTCTCTACAGACTTTTTAGTCAAAGCGCCCTTAAACTTGACAATAAGTCCTATTTTCGGGTAAGTAAGTTTATTATCTGTGGACAAGGCAAACTTTTCGGGCTCAAGATTATATTCAGCGTGTTGAGTAAGTTGTAGGCGGTTGTCTTGTGATTTTAGATCTGCTCCTTGTACAAATGCAAACTTGTTGTCCCATTGCGTCTTTTGACGGTGGTATTCCCATTCAATTCCAAAAGCATTAGCCGGATTTTTGGAAGGTAACGCAGAAGCTGACCAAGAATATTGGAAATCTCCAAGACGTTTACCATCAACTTTGATGCCAAGCTTATCATCGGCGTAGCTGAGACTCACGTCGATTTCAAGAGATTTTGGAGTCGAAACAGCGTTACCATCAATTCCAACCACTTTGCGACCATTGGAAACGAATTGAACATCGTTGAAAACGTACTTTTTACCTCCGTCGTGATCAGCAACTTCTACAGTACCTTGAACTTGATGAGTTTGATCTCCTTTTTTGCTTGTTTTGGAGCCAGCGAGTTTTTCAATGTGTTCTGGAACTTTGTATTCCAGAACAGGCTTGTATTTATTACCTCCTAAAGATTCAACTCCAGCACGTGCAAAGTACTCAACTTGGTCATTCTTAACAGTGACTGTCAAGGTTTGTTCTTGAGCACTTCGTTTAACAATTGCTTCGGCTGAGGCCTTTTTAATTGGCGAGTCAAAGGCAATCTTGATTTTTGGATCTGGCTCTACGGCGGCTTGAAGATTAAGAGATACATATCTGCTAGTTCTGCTATTGGGTGTCTCCAAAAGTATTTCAAGAGAACGATCCTTAGGATTTTTGTCATTGTAGAATGCCTTGAAATGGTAGCTAGAGACATCATTATTTTCAACTGTCACATAAAATTTGAAAGGTCCGCTCAATGGATAGAATGGCTTCTTTTGTAAAGAAGCAAGATTGTCGTATGGGTAAGAAATATGTCCGCAAACTACAAGACCTAACGGGGCAGTGAATTGGTCAAAACAGTCTGATCTTTCTTTTCCCTTGCCAAACTTAACAGGTGTGTATTTATCGGGCTTGCCGTTATTATATAAGACATCACTAGAGATGCTAATGATTTCCTGTTTTCTCTTGGGTACACCCAAGCTAACATCAATACCTTTACCGCCAAGGACCTTTACATTCAAATCGTATCCAGTTGCTGTATGAAGAGTAGTGACAAGTTTAATTCCTGATTCAACGCCGAAGCCGTCAGAAACGGTCATGTCTCCAACAAATTCGATAGATGCACTAGGTTCCAGAGCAATTTTGAAAGCAGTGTTTTGCGGATCGGCAATGATAGCTGGAATATCGATTTTAGTATTTGTCTTAGTACGGACAACGCTGGATCCTGTGATTCCTAGATTCAACGCAACACCTAAACCAGTTGGGTAAATGAACTCTGCGTCAAGGAAGTGAATGTGATTTTCAACGTCATAGTTAAGATTTTTCACTTTATTAATTCCTTGGTCAAAGTGTGCAAAAATTTTATCAACGATTTGCTCGGGTGTATAAGAATGGCTTGATCCTTCATAGCTTAAAAATGCTAATTCGACACCAAATAATTTAATAGATAAATCAAGATCGAGATCTTCGTCAACTTCGTTTCCTCTCAACTGTACTCCTTTAGCGAAGGTGTCAAGATCTGCTTGCTTAACTTCGCGTTTACCACGAACACTCTGTCCAAAACGTTCTTTGATGTAATTGGATAATCCATTCATGTTAGTGAAGCCATCCTTAACAACATCTGGCGTTTTTTGGTTTGGAACGACACCTTTTGGTCCAAAGAAGTGCTCTATCACACGATCGAGATTCTCCACACGAGTGTCGAGTTCTAAAAAGTTAAAGGAATGTCCGAAAATTTGAGTAGTTAAATTCAAACTTGCTGAGCGTGGGACAAAACTGTTTTGACTGTAGATTACATTGCTCTCAGCAGTTGATCCAACGCCGAAGGCGTCCAAATCGTACGACAATTCATTATTGAATGAAAATTTACGGAAATCTTCAGGGAATTTGGTACGAGGGCGGATTTGACCAAAATGAGCTTTTGCATTCTGTTTGAACGGATCAGCAGAAGCTCGAAGGTTGCGTAAGTGTGAAGTTATAAAAGAACCAACTTGATAGATTTTTTCTTTGTCTAAGACATCCTTAATTTGGGTAGCAACTTTGCTGCAAGGACAAGCAACAAACGACAAGTAAATTTTGTTTCTTATTTCACTATCTTCTTCTTGATCAGCGAAAGGCTTGGCGAGAATGTTCTTCCACACCATGGAACATTTAGTTGGCAGTGCCTCAATAGCTGCTACACGAACTCGATTACGAACTTTTTTGTCTGCTGCAATGTTAGCAAGTTTTTGCAACGTAGCATCGTCCAAATATTTGGCATTACCTAAACCCTTCAGAGCAGCAATAATAGTATCTTCTTCTGAACGTTTGTTAGCCTTTCCGTTTTTAACTTGATCAACAATTTTTTTCAGTGCAGTCTTAATTTCAGGTACATTTTCACAGGAATGTTCTTGACAGTATCTTCCAATAATTTGACCAATACCAAGGTATCCGATACGCGCCAAGTTTGGTTGATCCAACAATGTAGCAATGGCAGTTACTGATGGGAGATTAACGTGTTGAATAAATGCAAGACTAGCGTAATAAAGGACAGCTTGCAAATCAGTGATCTCTTTGTTTTTAATAAGTTCAACGACAACTTCAGCAGCTTCGCCCGTTGCCGTACGATACAAAGCATCCAAAAGTACTTTCTTGTCCTTTTCTTTGTCATATCCAGCTCCAGCCTTTATTCTATGATAAACAGTCAAAATATCTTTTTTGCTGCTGGTACGTAATACTCTAATAAGTTCGGAGAAGCGTCTTGCTTGTTCTGGCTTTACAGCTTCTGAGCCTTCCTTATGAATAGGCTGCAAAGCTTTTTCAATACTTTCAACCGACGATTTAACAACGGGATGAGGAGCTTCGAAAATTAAAGACTTTGGCAGTGATACAGCTGCAGTTGCACTGTCTTCTTTTTTGCCTTTGAAGGTCAAAATAGTCTCGACAACTGTCTTAGCGCCAGCATCGCCATTGCTGAATGGCCTGAGTTTGTATGTTTCTGTGGACACAGCTTTGTCAAGAACACCATTTTTGTATCTTTGTTCAACTTTTTGGTGAGCTCCAATGATAGGAGTAGATTGAATTTCAGCCGAAGGGTTGACGATACCAGAGAATAAACCTTGCTTAATGTTTTCCCTGTTGGAACACTGGTTGAGATTCCTAACTTTATGTATAACTTGCGTATCCCCATCTTTGAAAAAGGTAAAATCTGTGACACATCCTCCAAGAACATCGATCTGTTCGAAAAAAGTGAGTTTTAATTTTTTATTTTAAAAATAAATTAGTAAAGTAGCTATTCAGAAATAATTGAATAGAATCTTACCTCGTGTCGACTGGTCGAACCTTCATCTTGGATTACAGACGATTGGAAGAGTGAGATTACAGCCCTCTTAATGTTGAGAGAAGCTTGTGAATCTCCAGATTCGGCACATAATTCGGTGTCAATGTGCCCATGATGGTAATTGAATTGAAGAGCGTACTTTTCGAGATCTTGTTGAGGTACGGCCTTAATCGAAAAATAACATCATTTATATGCGCGCAATTAATTTTTTTAAATCGAATCTCCTTTACTTACAGCTCCATTGACTTGGACGTTCTTTAACCTGAGTTGCCTTATGCAGTCAGGTTTAACAGCCAATTCAACGTCAGCTTTGAGTTTTAGTGTTGCTTCTCCTTGACCCTCGCTTACTGATGTTACTGACGTGCCGTCTAGTGCGTACAAGTATGTTTGTCCTTCTTTATATGACTGATCTGAGTGCACTGAAAATTTTAAATTATATTTTAAATTTAAATATCTATTTTATTTAAAAAGTCATAGTTTGCACATTGTTTATTACTTACTTCCATGGCAGCCGACGGTACACTTACCTAAAAATTTAAAAAGAACATATTATAGTTACAAAATAAAATTTAAATATTTTTAACATAATTTGAAAATTATCCTCATTTTATAAATGAGGATCCTCTTTTAAAATAATGATGGCCTGTTAGGTGAGGCGTGATAAAACTGTGATTGGTTGTCTCGAAAAAAACGCGATATTTTGAAATTAATTTTAAATTGTCTCTCGCGTGTAGTGCATTTGAACTCGCTAGTTTATTAAAACATGAATATTATTTTCAAACATCTTTTTAAAAAATATATCATAAGCGCAGACTTAATTAATGTCTATATCTATATATAAAATAAAAATTGAAATGCAATTCTTTACACGCAGAAAAATTATTTATTATTAATTTAATTACTATATCTTTATCTAAAACTCGACTATTTAAAGAAATAATACTAATTATGTTACTAAAACTTCACGAACATGAAAAATTTACGTAAACTACTAAAAAACTGAGAATACTTTATCCAATATTTCAATAAAGTGTAATACCTCAATCATCCAACGTGGGGAAAGAGAGAAAAAAGAAAATAATTAATCATATATGCTGAAACAGATAATTCGGGAAAAAAAAATATATTTATGCATTGACAAGAGAAAAGTCAGTAGTGGGGTCGCTACTGATAAAACGATAATCGTCGCGACTTCTCGTGACCCGCAATCTCGAGAATTCTATTTTTAAGCTAAGAATTTGATTGAGAAAATTGTAAGATTGCAAAAAGTTGCGTTAACTAAATATCAAAAGTAATATATGTAACTTTATACTTTTTCTAAATTGATATCGTTGCTTACTTGTTTACTTTTACTTTTACTTATATACTTATCGACCTGATAAATGAGGAAAAATAAATTATCAATTAAAATAAAAATATGAAAATTTATCAAAAAGGTTAAAGTCGATTGAAAGTCAACTGAATTGATTTTATTAATTCACATCATTCTCAGAAGGTCATTAATTTACTTTGAGATATTTTTTAGTATTAAAAAGAGTATTAAAGAGACTAGTAACTCTTTTAGTATTAAAAAGATTCCGCAGTATCCGAGCAAGTGATAGAAATTCCAAATTAATGTCGAAATATTTGAATCAACAAAAATTATTTTTTAATATTAGAGTGTTAAAAAAGGATTTCACAAAATTTTCATTTAAATATTGGTATTGAATATTTATTTCAGTAAAAAGTAATTATTAAAATTTACATTCATTTGTGTATATTTCTTGTAAATTAAAAAATATTGTCATTAGTGAATTCTTATAACAGATATCGACTAATCAAAGGCTAATGAACTACTCGATTTTCGAGAATATTTTAATATTCTTGCCATTATCTAATTCAGTGATAGAAAAAAAAAACTGTAAAGCCATAACAAGGAAAAAATTATTATGGCGTTTTTACGTTATCACAAAGAATATGAAGTAGCATTATCAAATAACTGTGATAATCGGTGATGTTAGAAAAATAACGCTTGCCCTTTGACATGTCGAAATAGTACTGAGTTTATCAGTAACGACAAATGACCAAATTGTGTAATGGTTATTCATCGTTATTCAAATTATTTTTAAATAATATGTTAACTTTATTGTACTTTGAAAATTTATATTTTTACCTAATATAATATAATCACTATTGTAATGCAATCCTACTATGAAGGTATTTCGTTGCTTATTACTTTTATAAATTTTAACATTTTTAATTAAACAGTCATGATATGGTTACAGTTCAAAGTAATGCGTACTTTTAATAATGTATATTCAACTACAGAAAAATCGATACTACTTATATACTATTGTTTTTAATCGAACATGTTATTAGCAAAGTGTTAAATATTTAAATAACTATATTAAGTACATTCTGTAGCATTAAAGAGATTTTTTAATTATGGAAATTGGAAATGAATGAACAATTTGCAATGTAGGAAATTTAAAGATTAAGAAAAATTTAATCATCAAATAAAAAAAATTTTAAATATCTAATGTATAACCGCGTGATTATGATACAGAGTACATTAGTTTTGCCAACAACCTAAACAAGGATAAATTCGTTGAACGCGCCGACATGCAGGTATATCGTTTTGATCCCGTACACAGCGCGGCGAATTGATTTCACTGTTTGGCTGCACGGCGTCAATTCTACGGGTGGAAGAAGGGACGTCGGATGTACCAAATGTCCGGTCGAACACAGGGGAACGGTAATCATTTCATTAATATGGGGGTTCATTGCGGGTGACGATACTCTCCCTCTCCCCCTCTCTCTCTCTCTATCTATCTCGACTTTAATCCGGGCACCGAGCGTCTCGACACTTTAATGCGCCCGACAACGTTCTAGAACTCCCGCACAATCGAAACGTTTAAAAATTATAAGCTGTGATTGCTAACTAATAGCTTAAAAAAATTCTGTTTATGGAGCAAAGTCGGAAATTTACTAATAAAATGGTTGACGCGAATATATATATATATATTGTATATTGTATATTAGGCGTAGATGGTGACGGTATCTTTTTTAGTTCGTATTGTTATGTTCAATAGTATAGACAAATATTTGAAACTAATTACTTGGTAGCCCTAATTGAAAATTATTTTCCTTGATATAAAATCCACTCGATGGTGCCTTTTTCACAAACAAAATGAATTTTCACCTCTAGATATAAGTATCTCGCGCTGGATGATTGACAATTTTCAGGAACTTTTGCTTCCGCCCGTCACGTTATATACGTGCCTAGCGCCAACAAGAAGGATGAGAGTAATAAAGCCGAATGTACTTAATGAATAGTCTTCGCACTTTGAGTAATGAGCGGTAAAAACGTTTGAACGAACGCTGTCACGGAACGCTTTTTATTTTTTAGGAAAAAAAATATATTATCAGTTAACGAGGGAAGAAACATTTTTCGAAAAAAAAAATTATTTTTATAATCCCTAGTACGTATTTTTCAGCGGATATATGTGCTATAAAAAACTAGTTTGCACTTCGTTAAGGTCAATAACCGGGCGCTTCAATTAAATCACGTTTACGAGCGGATGAGATTTTTACGCAGCGACAAAATAACGAAAGTGAATTATTCAAGCTTATATCGATTGGCAATTTAAAACTATATTAACCGTCAGATGGGAGGAAACTTTTTTTTTTTTTTTTTTTTTCTTAAAAAAAAAAAAAAAAAAAAAGATGATAATCTCTTGAAATTTTAAGGGGGCCAGCCTGAGTTAAAAGCTCTAAGAAACAATAAATTAATTATTGTTAGTAAAAATAAATATATTCATTTTTTTCATTAAATTTCACTTTTTATATATAAAGTAGATGTATTATAATACATTTTGTCACATTGATCTGGCCCATT